>PVHP010052886.1:0-10954 GCA_004024765.1 Zapus hudsonius
TCTGGAACTCATTATCCTCCTGCCTCAGCCTTGTATTAGAATTACAAGTGTGCACCACCACACGGTACCAGATTTTATAAATCATTCCAATTGAGGGTCTATCCTTTTCCATTCTCAAATCCCACACACCCAGCACCCAGGGGTCCTACACACCAAGTGCATGAGCTGAGGGAGTGGAACACCTGGGTTCCCTTCTTCCTGCCTAGGGAACAGCCAACCTCTTCCTTCATGGCATAGTTCCAAGTGTCAAGGACACGGTGCTTCAAGGGCTCTGCGAAATGAAACTTTAAAGCAGTTGCTGGCAGTAGTTTGAATTTATAGAAGGCTATTGGAAAATCTGCAAGAGGGCTGTAATAAAATACGTCAATTCTAACTATGCTTTGAAACTTGCTGACATTTAGAAAACATAATCTGGGATTTCCCAGAAACCAGCTAGTTGGCAAAATGGACAGATATTTAGGGAGCCCATCCTGGGTCCTGAGCTCCTGTCTCAGGAGGCCTGAGTAAAGCTAAGCAGCAAGTCCTCAGATTCCTGTATAGAAACACTAGAGCCAGTTGGCCCAGCCTCAGAGACTGCACTGAGTCTACAGGCTCTCTAGATGGTCAGTTTATTTCCTCAGCACAACCGTTTCTTCCTTCTGGGCAGGCTTGGACAACTCACAGAGATCCCCCTGCCTCCCCGCCCCCTGTGTTTACTTTTCTCCAAAAGGTGTAAAATTTGTGGTTTTTTTTGGAGAACTTGAAAGATTATAAGGAGACTTCTATCTGCGCCTTTAAAGAATCCATTTTACGTCTTCTCAATAGTTGCTGTGCTTATACACGTGTTAGCGTTGTCTAGAGCTGTTTGATGGGATATCTGTGTATGGAAACGCATCTGTAGGCTTTTTCCCTGTTGGAGTTTCCTTCTCCTTGCTGGGAGACAGCATCCTGCCAACAGCAGCTGATGGGAGGAAAGGTTTTTACATTGTTTAAAGTCTCGATGGGAAGATTTCTGATGGCAGGGGAAAGCATGGCAGGAGTAGAGGCTGGACATCACCTCTGTCACAGCAGGTGGAAAACAGCCGGGAGAGAATGAGCCGAGCTCTAGTAAGGAGGAGCTGACTATAACCCCCCCCCCCAAAGCCTGACCCCAACAACACATCTCCTCCAGCAAGGCTCTGTCTGCACAATTGCCAGCAACTGGGGAGCAAGTCTTCAGAACACATGATTTTAACCTCCACATACTGCCCCTGGCCCCATAAATTCATGATGGAAAATGCAATGTATTCAGTCCAACTTTAAAAGTTTCCATAGCTTCTTTTCAATACCAACACTGTTTAAACATCCCTATAGTCTAAGGTCTCTTAACTGTGAGCCTGTGAAACCCAAAACACATAAGGGCACAGAGTATACATTCCCAATACAAATGAACCAATGTAAGATCTAAAACAAACTGGGCCGACATTAAATCCTGCAGTGCCGTGTCCATTCCAGGCTTAGAGAAGGACACATCTTCTGGACCCTCTGTTGTAAGAGGACAAGAGCGTTTTATTCCTTCATCACTATTAAGCCAAGGACCACAGGCAGCCTGAGCTCATTCACGGTGGTCAGCTTTGGATCTGCACTTCAGACATCCAATCAAATAAACAAACTCTTGGCACCTCTTTTAACTGTATGAGCAATAGTATTAAGCCTAGCCTCTCTGCTCCATGGACCTATTTCAATAAACTCAGCCTGATCTGTTTTATATTCCTTCCTCCCTCCATCCACCACCCGCCCATCTATTCCCACGTACATTCCTCAGGCCTCTGTTCATAAGAGAAAACGCTTGACATTCTGTAGGGCTGTATTACACCTCCATATGGGTCATTTTTTTTTTTTTTTCGAGGTAGGGTCTCGCTCTAGTCCAGGCTGACCTGCAATTCACTCTGTAGTCTCAGGGTGGCCTCGAATTCACGGTGATCCTCCTACCTCTGCCTCCCTGGCTCTTGGGTCACGATTTCTATCTCATCTTTAGGGGCCTCCTTAGCCCTACATCTCCTTACAGGTCTAGAGGAGAACGTGGTGGGCACTGAGGGGCATCAGCATGGTCTTGTTTGGCATCTCCTTCAGGGACGGTCATTGCCCATTCCTGAGATAAAGCAGCATTAATTCACTCAGGCAAGGGTGGGAGGAACCTGTCCACATGGCTGGATACCTCAACAGTCCCCATCGAGCGCTGAAGGCCTGCAGGATTCCTGGAGAGCCGCTGGTCTTCAGCCCACGTTGGAAGTAGACGAAAAGGCGCTCACTAGCAAGTAGCTCAGGCAGCCAGCCTGAAACAGGGCCTGTGTCCTCTGAGAGCTTCCATATATACATCCCACCACCCCCTCTGGAGGAAGGGATTCCTTTGGTTAATCCTTCCTGGATAAACTCAGAGACCTGCCCAAGAGTCTGTGGACTCCTAATCTGGTCATGTTGACAACACCACACTTTCCCAAAGGGGTTAAATAAGCTTCCAAACAGCACAGATTAAAGATGAACAATGGTTCCCGAAAGACTGTTTCACGTTCTCCCCTTCGCCCAAGGCAGAGTTTCACTCTAGTCCAGGCTGACCTGAGACTCACTCTTTCGTCCATGGCTGCCCTCAAACTCATGGCAATTGCCTAACTCTGCCTACTGAGTGCTGGGTTAGAGGTGTGCACCACCACACCTAGTGAACTGTTTTTTCCTGTAATTTATTAGCAACTAATAGAACTTATGTTGTAGGGTACTTTGGGTAAAGCTCTTATGGCACTGAAAGTCATTATTATTAGTTTATGCCCCCAACTAATACTGTATAGGTGCTAGGTGTGGTATGCCTGGTGTCAGAAATTGACGTCCTAACCTCAACTCCATCTCCAATGCCACGGATATAGAAAAGCTCTTTAATCTCTTGACTCCTCAGTTTATCCACAAAGTGTGTCTTTGATATTGAGTTGCTCCTCCAGATCTCATGGTCTAGATAGGACAGGGGGACAGGAGAACGTCACATGCCACCATCTATTGGTGATGTAACTTGGTCCCCGGTTGTCTCTCCGGGAAGCCTGAGAACAGGACGGATGCACCCATACGAGGCTGCTCTGGGCAACTTGCAAATAAGCTCTTGGAGATGCTTCTGCAGTCTGCTGGCTCCGAAGCCCACCTCACCCTGTCATGGCCCTGACCCAGCGGAGAAAGTGTCTGTTCCAGCCTCACTCCCCGAGGTCTCTTTAGCTTCTGCCAGGCGGGTCTAGTGATCAGAACCCCAAGACAGTGAATGGACAGTGGAGTCCCTCAGAGGAATGAAGACATCCGTTGGATTCTCCTCCATGAAAGGCCTTGGGAGACAGTGTCTACTGGAGGGAGGGGTTCAGGGGCTCCAGAGCAGAGAGCCTCCCGGGACACCTGCATTTTAACAGGAAACTATGCAAAAGCATTTCAGAAGCCCAGAGCATCACCTCTGAGGGTGACATAGCTGGACTGACCTTGGCGTTTCTCAGGGAAAGGCTACCTTGAACCTGCTGGAAGTGCATGGTTCAGAGAGTCACCTCCCTGGCCTTGCCAAGGCTCACGATGGCAGAGCTGTTCACCCAAGGAGCTGTCTCCACTGCCCTGAGGCCCCTCCACGGAACAGGCTGTGTCTTCCAACCTTATCGTGATTTGGTCTGGGGGATCATTCATGTGCACATTGAATGTGTGATAAATATTTCCTCCCAACAACACAGTGATAATATCACTATTGTTCTTGCTGTAATTCTTATACAAGTATATTAGAATCATTTTGATGGACTGGAAAAGATTTCATTTCATTCTCTTCAAGATATGGTACCTTCCTCCCATCTTCTGATGCAGCATATAGACTGAAGACCTATATTTGAGGACTAATCGGCAGACAGTCATTATACCGCATCTTCAATGATTTGACCTTTATTTACTGAGCCTCGGATGTATACCAGGCACTGTGCTGGGTTCCAGAGATAGAACACATGGTGGGTACCTCCTGGGAAAGCATAGTGTGTGTGTGTGTGTGTGTGTGTGTGTGTGTGTGTGTGTGTGTGTGTGTGCGTGTGTGTTGGTGACTGGCCAAAGGCATGGAACAGGATGGAATTTATATAAGCACTGAGGGGATTCTCCCCCCCACAGGGGAGGTTCATGCCATGGCGAGAGTGAGGGGCTAAAGGTCAGAGACAAGCTGTAATCACACCTGCCCAGCTGTGAGCCCTCCACTCCCAGCAACTTTCTTCCCTTTGCGTTTCAGTGTGAATCTGTGACCAGGAATGATAACAGCTCTGCTTAGTTATGAAGTCAATGAGGAATGTATGCAAAGCAGTTCCTTAGTACCTTGCCTGGCGGCTCATGAGCTCTTCTTAATAAGCACTGCAGTTCACATGTGAGTGTTTACTCTGCACCCAGGGGTGCTTCAGGGACTTTCTTGTTTTAATTCACTTCAACTTTACAACCATCCTTTTTAGTGGGAACCAGGGTTTTATAGACAGGCAGTTGGACACAGAGAGGTTATACAACTTGCCCAATGTTATAAAAGTTGGGCCGTGCGATAATGCAGGTATCATAAATGTGTGACTGTAGTTTCACAGACGGTTGCTTCCTGGACTCTATCCTGGTAGGTTGTGGGCTTTGTTTCCATTACACCACAAGCAGCAGCGTGTGCCCAGCAGTTTTTGCTTAAGAGAAGTCAACTTTCTCTGAGACCTTTCAACATGTGGCTCCATCTACCGACCACCAGGTGGCAGTACACAGTGGTCATTTTAATTTCAAGGGAAGGGACTTAGCATAGGAAAGGTCTCAGAAACAAAGGATGAGGGAATATTTTAGGGAGAAGCTACCCCTGTTCTGTGGACTATGAATTCCTGGGATCAGACCCTGCCTGGGTCAGATGAGCTGCAATTCCTCCATGAAAGATGGTGTGTGTGTGTGTGTGTGTGTGTGTGTGTGTGTGTGTGTGTGTGTGTGTGTGTGTGTGTGTGTGTGTGTCACTACAGAGGAGGGGCCTGGTAGACAAGAGGGAGAACACCCAGCTGGGAGGGCTCTAGGGCTGAGTGAGCCCCTGAACCCGCATTTCCAACAGGCTCCTGGAGATGCAGAGGCTGATCCCTGAGGAGCCAGCTGGGGCTCCCCACTTTGCTACCAGAAGTGAACCTTATTTCAAGGGGAATGGCAGAGCTCGGTGAGTCCCTGGGACGCAGTGGGCCCTGAACATAGTGCCGGGTCCTTTTATGGCCCAAACTGAGCTGCTCAAGTCATCACTGGGTTTGAAACAACGCCTGCCATCACTGTGCCCAGTCTGCCCACAACTGTCTTCAGCCTCTCACAGTTTGTCCATTTCCCTTTAATGGATCCTTCCTCCCTCCTTCCCTTCCCTTCTCCTCACTATGTAGTCCAGGTTGGTCTTGAACTCGTGTTTTTCCTGCCTATTCCAAGCACTAGGATTACAGGAATATGCTGCCGTGTCTAGCTACCTTGTAACATTTTCTAATTTATATGTAATTTATGCATATCCTTGTCTATGGGGGCATGCTAAAAAAGTTGGAAGTAACCAAGTATATAAAATATGGGATTCATATGCAGACTATCCATGTTTAATAATGAGGAAGGGTTAGAATAGACTGTGACAAGGCACCCACTTCCTTCCTCTGCCCAGCTCTTAGCTTCTTTTGTTTTTTGTGTTTGTTTTTTAAGCTAGTCTCAGTCTAGCCCAGGCTGATCTGGTGTTCACTATGCATTCTTAGCTGCCCCGCTATTTCTTAGGGGACTATATTGCTGCAGCTCCCTTGCCTCTGCTTCTGGGGGTATCATCCTGTCCATGGAGGTGTTGGAGTGGGGAGAGGGAGGGTGCCAGGGAAATCCTGTCCATCCTGGCAGGGACTCCATGATCTCCACAGCTTTGATGCTGTCATGGTTTGATCCAGGTGATCCCCACAAACAAATGAATGTGTTCTCAATGATCGATCCTCAGCTGATGGCAGTTCGGGAATTAGAACCTCGCTAGAGCTGTGTTGTTGGGGGCTTATGGGGTTATAAGCCAGCTTCCCCTTGCCAGTGTTTGGCACACCTTCCTGCCGCTGTTTGCAGTGCTGTGGCAGAGGTGATGTCCAGCCCTCTGCTCATGCCATCGTTTTCCCTGCCAGGATGGAGTCTCCCCTCGAGTCCGTAAGCCAAATAAACCCATTCCTCCACTAGGGCTTTTTCTTTGGGTTCTTTCTGCACAGCAACTACAAAGCTGACCGCAACAGAAGCCCAGAGCACCTTCCTGCATGGATGGGAGCCCTTCATGATGTAGCTACGGCCTCTCTCCAAACGGCGGTATCTTAGTCTAAGTTTTGTTGCTAAAACGCAACACCACAGACTGTATTGTGTCTCATGGTTCTGCATAGGACTCCAAGCTCTAATGGCCGAATCTGAGGAGGGTCTTGATGGAAGACCTACCCTACACAAGTTAGTTAGAGAAAGTGGGGGTGGGGCATGGGGAGTGTGCGTGAGAGGTAAGGACGAGCGAGCCAGCACTGTGCTATCTACATCACTCCCCCTCCCTGACACCCAAACACCTCCCAGCACCGTGACATTGGGGAATTGAAGGCTTGGGAGGGGACAGATGAGTTTGGGAGGAGACAAATATTCAAACCACAACAGGTGGAAACATCTCTCTGCTTTGACCCGTGTCACCTCATTTGGTTCCCCGGCTCTTCCAATGCCTGCATAACCAAATGCCCACATATCACTCCCTCGTTCCAAGAGGAGGGGTGCTGTTTCCTGCTGGACCGTGTCCAGTACTCACAGTATCCTGGCCAGAGGAGGCTTGGCTTAGTGACTAAGGGCGTCAGTGATGGGCTGGGGTTTTGCACAGACTGCTGTCAGGTAATGTCCATGCTACGTGCCTTACACGGGACAGGTCACAGGATGGAGCCAAGGGTGACTCTGGAGGAACTCTGCCTTCTTGACCATCTCCATCAAGCTCTCTTTTGCTTGTCCACAATGCCGCTTCGGGACAGGTCGCCTTGGACACTTCCCTTCCAAAGTCCTAGGCCCATTTTAAAGTGGCTATTCTAAAACCTTCGCTGGAGAAAGGGTAAGGGACACATGACCTTCACCGTCTTCAGTCACAGGTGTGAGTGATGGGTGATGAACAAGCTGACATGCATTGTTATTCATATGCGTGCTGGACCCTATTAACCCATTCCCCAGTCTTAATACTGCGGCAGGAAGTTGGTTGTCACCTGGTTCCTTCAGTGAAGCCCCCACGCAACAGCTTATGTCTGACTCTCAGAGCTGGCGACCTCAATTTCCCACTGGGCTTATCAATGTGCTTTTGGTGAATGATAGACTAGTTCCCAGATACCCAAAATCATCATATAAAAAATATAAAACCCTCATATAAAACGGTGCTGTATTTATATCATTGTACATATATCCTCTCGTTTTCTTCATATTTTGGTGCAGGCATTTCTTTCATGAATGGTGAGTCATGGCTGGATTACTTACAATACCTTTGACAACATAAAGGCTATGTAGTTGTTACACTGGATTGTTTAGGGAAGGATGATGAGCAAAAAGTTTCAACATGTTCACTACAGATGCCTGTATGCAAGGCTTTACTACCCAGCGCAGCCAACAACAATGGAACATTTTCCCAGACGCTTCCCATCAGTGGTTGGCACAACCTGTAGACACGGAACCCACAGCTACAGAGTGACAAGTGGGCATGTTGAGGAAGTCATGCCAACTGTCACAGACAGCCCCGAAACCACCCTGGATTTTCATCAATGCCAGGAATTACATGCACACCCCCAAATTCTGCAACTTGGGGAGAACTCTGTTCACTGAGGAACCAAGAGACCGTGTAGTTCAAACCAAGAATGTTTTCCGAGAGAATCCCTGCAGCATCGAGATATAAACCTAGCTGACGCTGGAGCCAGGGTGTGACCTCTTGGACAGCCTTCAATTTATGAGACAATGGACAGTTGTTTATGAGTTCACTGAAGATGATTTTAAAATTCTGAAGTGAAGATGTACTCAACATATACGGTTCTATATCTTTCATGCAGGATTCTCTGTCATTCATTTATTTATTATTTTTGAGACAAGGCTTTACTTCAGAGCCCAGGATGCCCTCAAAAAGACCTTCCTGCCCTAGCCTGGGGTGCTGGGATTACAGGTATGCATCTCGGTGCCTGGTTCCCTCTTCTGCTATACTCTTAGTTGCCATCATAAGAACATGACAGGAGGGGGCAGGGTGGGTGACTTAGACACTAAGGGTGACCGGGGAAGGACTCAACTCAGCTTGTCAATCTAGTTACCTGACTGATTTACATTAGAAAGTTAAGTTCAACATCACCGGTCCTTGGTAGGAGGTATCTGCCTGGACCCATCAGTGGTTGGTCCTCTTGGCTTTAGCACATGTCAGTGTAACTTTCATGTATATATCATCACAAGGTTTGGTCCAAGAGCACATAAAATCATATGGGGAGTTGTGGCAAAATAAGAAATATGTTTGATCTTCATCTCCAGTTCTTGGCACAGAGCTCCTAAAGCCCATGGCATTTCCCAATTCATGGAAGCATCTTTGACAATTCATAACGAACCTCTTTGATCACATCTGATTTCACCTTAATGAGGTGATTTAGAGAGATAGCCTTGGGATGGGTCCCTGCACTAGAGACACCAAGTAGAGGTCTTGGGTGGAAAGGTCAGTACCGTGCACTGGCCTCTGCGGAGTGTGTGTGGGACATTTTTGGGACTGGAGATTAAGCTCGACAATGTCCCTGGACAATCTGCTTCGCTGTTTCTGGGCATATAAATGTTCCCACGTGCCGGGAAGATGGCACGAATGTCCCTGTGTTGAGAGATAACATAGTCTAACTCCATGGGGCAGAAGCCCTGGCTCTTGGGGTTCATTTGGATTTAGCCCTGTGTACCTCATCCTCTGGCTGTTCATCCAGTCCTTGATCTTATCCTTTTGAACAAATCAGTCATCAGAACTCAGAATTTTCTGACCTGTCAAATGTTAAATGTGAGCTATTTAAACAAATTAGCGAACCCAAAGAGGGCATCATGGGATCTCTGACTTACAACGAGTCAGCCAGAACTTTGGAGGTCCAGATGTGCAAGCTGGGATGGAAGTGGAGGCAGTCTGTGTGGCTAGCTTTAACTTGTGATGCAAACTCCAGGCAGACAGAGTAGAAAGTGAAGAGAATTGTGCTGCACCCAGCTGGTGTACAGTGTTGGAGAACTGCAGGGTGTGCAAACATTTACTCCAGAAGTGAGGTGTTCTGTGTGAGAGCGCAGAGAAGAAAGGCACGTGTTTTTTTTCTTACTTGGACTTAGGAAAAAAGGAGGAAGGATGTTAGCAGTGAGTCAAGAAGCAGGCTCTGCAGTGGGCTGTCAGAAACTGGGAGATCCTGAGTAGGCCTTGAAACTTGGCTGAAGCTTACAGCATCAGGGCTGGAAACAGTACCAGCCAACTCACAAAGGTGTGTCCGAAGACCCATTTCCTCCACTTGCAGGTACTCTGGAGTCACCTGAAGTCTGGCAACCCCTGGGAGCTTCAGATTCACCGGGTCTGAGGTAGGGCCTGGGAAACTGCATTTCTAACAAGCTTCTTGGAGAGGCAGAAGGTGAGACAGAGAGTACTATGCTAGGGGCATGGGCTTTACTGGAGAACTCAACTTCTGTGAGTGGGAAACAGACTGGAAATTTTCCAGTGTGAAGATTGTCTTACTATGCATGTTTCTAAGTCTCTCCCCCATCAACAGAAGGCAGAAGAAAAATATAACTACACTGAAATCTGAATGAGGCAGAAATAAATAAATAAATAAATAAATAAATAAATAGACAGACCTTGGGAATTGCTCTGTCCATGGCTTTAGTGTTTGAGGTAGCAAAAATTATGGCACAACAAACAACCACCAATGAGTCATAGAAAATTTAATGGAAAGTGAAAAGAATACTTTTTTCCAAAGTATAGAAAAAGGAATCAACCGCTTACCTGTTGAAGAGGTTGTCCAGAGTCTCTGCTACTCTAACTTCTCTTCCTGCAACAACAAAAATGTCGACCATTAAGTGTGCATATTGTCTCCCTCCCACAGCTGGCTTTCAGTGGGTGACAGAGACATTTCTGAGGGGCACAGGGCAGCGATGTGGAACAGAGACCCAAGCAGACAAGACGAGGTCTAACACTTGTTGGGAGTGAGCTGGAAGCTTAGTGCCCAACACTTAGCAACCAATAAATAACCAATGAACATTTTTTTTTTTGGTTTTTCGAAGTAGGGTCTCACTCTAGCCCAGGCTGACCTGGAATTCACTATGTAGTCTCAGGGTGGCCTTGAACTCATGGTGATCCTCTTACCTCTGCCTCCTGAGTGCTGGGATTAAAGGCTTGTGCCACCACACCCAGCTATCAACGATCATTTTGATGTGCCTGTATAAAGTGAGTTTGCAATGAGATTTAAATGGTGCAGCAGCATGGGCTGGAGAGATGGCTCAGTGGTTAAAGGTACTCAGTGAAGTCTGATGGCCTGGGTTCAATTCCCCAGTGCTCATGTAAAGCCAGATGCACTAAGTGACACATGTGCCTGAAGTTCATTTGGTTGCACTAGGCCCTTGGGCACCCATTCTCATTTTTTCTGTCTGCTTGCAAAGAAAAATGATACAACTATAAACTAACACATGCTGGGCACACTGGGTTTGTTCAATAACCCAATGCTATCAATTATGGTCTGAATGTTTGCACCTCCCTTCAAAGATCAGATGTTGAAACATAATTCCACGGAGAGGAAAATCAGCCAAACAATCAAAGGCTCAGCCCTGGGAGGTGGGGCAGAAGGCAGCTTTGTGATGCAGACGGCACCTGGGCCATGTAGATGGTGGAGGGTCTTCAGGCAGAGGGAACATCATGAAGAAGGTAGTCTTTATTTAGCCAATAGTTAATTCATATATATATACATATATACATATATATATA
>PVHP010052887.1:0-10950 GCA_004024765.1 Zapus hudsonius
CAGGTGTCCCCCACAAACAATTGAATGTGTTCTGATAGATCAATCCTCAGCTGATGGCAGTTTGGGTTTTGCAACCTTGATGGAGCTGTGTTGTCAGGGGCGGGCTTATGGGGTTATAAGCCAGCTTCCCCTTGCCAGAGTTTGGCACACCTTCCTGCCGCTGTTTGCAGTGCTGTGGCAGAGGTGATGTCCAGCCCTCTGCTCATGCCATTGTTTTCCCTGCCAGAATGGAGTCTCCCCTCGAGTCCGTAAGCTAAATAAACCCATTCCTCCACAAGCCGCTTTTGCTTGGGTTCTTTCTGCGCAGCAACTAGAAAGCTGACTGCAACAGCCAGCATCCATATCATCCTCAAATCTAAATGGTTATCTCTCGGGGGATATCTATGCAACATTACAAGTCGTTCTCACATTCATAAAAATCAAGATTCCAGATTGATTCCAATTCCAAGATTGAAGTTGGCCTTCTGTGGTATGTACACAACCCCTATCAGATGCACTCAGTCGTTTGAACAGACGGCAAAACCTTGGCCTTTCAGACCTTTAGTACCAACAGGGCCTTTGTTACTTTTATGCATATGCAGTAACTGGGTTTAGGTTGAGGAACATGTGGCCAGGTAGGAATCTTGTTTCCACAAGCTCATGAAAATGATATATGATTAACCGACTGAAGCACCGGCTGGCACAGAGGGACAGCTTCCATCCATAAGGCTGCTTGTACATACACAGGTACCGCTGAAGGGCGAGAAGGGCTCATTTCATTCCCGAGACAGGCACACTCCTGGGTAATTGAGTTTCTGCTACTCATTTGCTTAGTAAGTGCCTTTCTCATAAATGCCAAAATAAATCAACTTAGCCCCAGCCCAAATTACAATGCATTCCCAGAGACCCGAGAGAATGAGATTTTAATTCTGCTTTGTTGTAAAATGTAAAAGGTGAGCCGGTTTACTTTATGGCAAGTAAAATACATGTAAATTACAAAAGGTGGGCCCCGCTTACCTCCATCCTTAAAGGATCAATTAAGGCAATGATATGAGGGAACTTGTTGATCAGGTCCACGTACAGGTCGACCATCTCGGCTGCATTTTTGTGGGTGCCAACCATCACTTCATATTTTCCTTTATTCTGATATATGCAAGGAAAGCAAGCAAAAAAAAGGATAAATGATGGAGTCTTTCGATGGCAGAGATGTCATTCACATTCCTTGCAGTAAGTACATTTCATTTAGAATCCACAGTCCCCTGAGAAATCTATGCCTTGTACTTTTAAGTATCTTGAAAAGGTTAACCTGGGGGAAATCAAGTCACTATTCCTCTTGCTGCCCCCATAGAGCTCTTCCCACATACTTCAGATGAAGCCTTCTGCACAAAAAGTCTGCAGGTACAGAGTGGGAGGAGAATGGTTTTCTCCTTAGTTTTGTGGCACCGCAGCGCCGGGTCCCTGGCTGTCTGGGTAGGTGGACAATAGAACAAACCCACCCCACAGCAAACAGGAGCAGTGCCAACCTGCCCACTCTCTAGAGCCCACTGTTTTTCAGCGCATGGTGAACAAATAACTTGTTTCCTTTAATGGAAATATTCTAAAATCTAAAGGCTTTGGAGTGCTAACTCCAAACTACAATGAAGTATGAAGTGCTCCTGGGAAGACATCTCTTCCTTCTAGTCACCTGCAACTTGCAGTAAAAACTTGAATATTCTGGAAGGAGTGTTCTAGTGTAAGCCTATTCCTTTGAAGTGTGCAGAGAACACTGGTATCGAGTGTAGAAGAAAACAGGGCTGAAGAGCCAGTTGTAGCTCTGCAAGACAAACAGCTTCCTTTCATGTCTGCTGTCAGGGTGGCACCTGGGATGCTCGGGATCTGGGAGGGAGATGGGCCAGGCAGAGGGGCTGTTTGCTAATGCCTTCCTGCTGGCACTAAGTGAGTTCCTAAGAATAGTGGGCCCAAAAGGATTTTCAAGGCCAAGGAGATGGCTCAGTGGTTAAGAGCACTTGCTGCTTTAAGCATAGGGGTCTCTTGGGCCACAGACTGCCAAGTTCAACTCACCAGAGCCCATGTAAACAGCTGGTTTGGCCATGCACATCTGTATCCCCTGCCTACAGTGGGTGGAAATCAGAGAAAAGAGAATCCCAGGATCTCAGTGGAGGACAGCAGGTCTCCCCCACATCTCCAGGGTTGAGGAAATCTGTGGATAAGTGAATGATGACACCCAACACACTTCCCTGACCTCTGCACGCAGCACATGGGGCATGCACATCTGCACACATGTGTGCAGACATTAAAAATCACACACAATACCACACACATCATGCTCACATAAAGGATTTTCTACCTTTTCTCATTAAGAAGCAGCAAAAGGAGCTGGAGAGGTAGCTCAGTGGGTACAGGATTTACCATTGTAAACCAGAAGACCTGAGTTTGAATCCCTGGGACCTACATAAATCAGTGAGAACCGCATACAGCAAGAGACCGTGTCTCAAAAAACACAAGGTGGAAGACATTTGATGTTGACCTCTGGTCTCTACACATATGCATGTGTGCACGCACACACACACACACATACACACACAGAGAAAAAAAATTTAATACATTTTTTAAAAAGCAGCAAGGACTTTTATCTTCAATAATACAAAGCTTAAAGATCTGATCTTGTCAGTGAAGAGGTGCTAATGGCTTTGAACTAACATTACTGTAAGAATTATCTGATATCAAGCTAATATGTCTGACTGAATATAAGCAATAACTACCCATTCTAGTTAGCACTAGCAGTCAGTATGTTCATAGTTCTAGGTATACATTGCTGATGAAAACATGTAATTATTTTTTCTTAATGGTATGCCTAGGAACCAATCATTATGTGAAGAATAGGAAATTACTTTAAACATTCTTTTATGCACATAGCTTCTTTAGAAAGTAAAAGAACTTCTAGAAATCAGCTAAAAGTTCGGTCTTTTACATAATATTCAAAATTTCTTTTGGAGTTAAAGTAAGAATCACAGTTAAAGCAGCGAGGCAAAAATCTTGTTCTGCCATGTCCCCTGAAGTTGACATTAATTACCAAGTCGGCCCACATGTACATGAATAGGCACTGTATAAAACAGCCTCAAGCTGGAGAGATGGCTCAGTGGTTAAGGTGCTTGTCTCCAGTGCCTAAGGATCTGAGTTCAATTCCCCAGCACCCACGTAAGCCAGATGTACAATGACGTGCAAGCATTTGGAATTCATTGACAGTGGCTTGAGGCCCTGGTGTGCCCATGCTCCTCCTTTCTCTCTCTTTCTCTCTCTGTATCTCTCTGCTTCCAAATAATAAAATATTTTCTAAAAGCCCAAGTCTCAACATTTGTGCATTTGAAAATGGAGAGTGTGTTCATGTATATAAACAGAAAACTTTTACATACCAAGGTTCAGAAGTACCAAGGTGAATTACAGCAATAACCTAGGGACATGTGACCTGGAACAGTTGCCCCAACACTGCTTCTCATTCTTTAAAAAAAAATTCTCTCTACAGGTGGCATGATTACCAGGTAATAGCTTATTATCTAGGTTGGGGATAATACTTCAATATACTAGATGAATAAAACCATATTCCATAGAAACTTCCATAACAATAGTTTATTATCCAGGTTGGGGATATTACTACAATATACTAGTTGAATAAAACCATATTCCATATAAACTTCCATAACTTGAAATTATTTTCTATCAAGAGTGAGAGCTGGAGATGTGTCTCAGTGGTAGAGTGCTTGTCTAGTATGTGTGAAGTACTGGGTTCAGTTCCCATTGCTGAAGAAGCAAGTGAACCATAGATAAACTGTAGAAAAATCTAGAAAAACCAGCCAAGCCATCATTACAAGTCATCGACCTTTCATGTTTGACAAATTTAGCATGTGCCAGTCAAATGTACTCACAAACATAGCAGCTGGTTCCAGTAGCTTCCATGGTTGCAATATAAACAATGCAGCTGAGCAATTAACCCACAATTGAAAGGATTTATTGTTTGTTCACTTTTAAACCACTTCTTCATTTTATTACAGGAGTTCTAAATATAATGACATTTCTGTTAATAATTTTCAATAGGGTGTGTATTATTTTCTAGTCATTAGCTAATTGGCTTTCTCTGCCCCATTTAAATTTGGACTCTTTATAGAATATTAATACTGTAAAAATAGTGTCTGTTTGGAAACTATTCAGATAAGCCCTTCTGTAGCATTCTCGTGTGGAAACCATACTTCCCTAAGGAGCAGGTGTTCGAAAGGTAAACTTACATAGTCTATGATCTCATGGCCAGCACAGTTGATGGCGAGGTGCAGAGCGGTTCCCAGTTCCAGCCCCAGGTGTGAACAGATGCCCTGGATCAGAAGCAGTGGCTGTTCTATGGTGTCGTAGTTAATGGTCAGGCAGCCCAGATGGGACATCTTGCCAGTGACTGGCTGCTACAAGATTAAAAGAACACGATGCATGTCACCCCAGCACCAAAGCCATCATGGAGCTCCTGTGGTAACTGGACATGATCTCCAAAAATCATAGCCCTCCATTGTTTTTTAGATAAGGTCTCGTGGAGTCCAGGCTGGCCTTGAATTTTCTAGGTAAGCCTAAAATATCCTGATTCTCTTTCTGCCTCCAAGTCCCAAGTGCTGGTATTACAGGTATGCAACCCAATACCAATTTATACAGTGCTGGGGATCAAACCCTGGGCACCACGCGTGCTGGGCAAGCGCTCTACATCCTCAGCCACAAAGTTCTGCCATTCTTGATTAAGCCTACATCTCAGTACCATTCCAACAGCAGGCGCATGATTCCCTACATCATCTGTGCCCATTGGCTCTTCTTTATAGGCTATGCCCCTATACAGATGGGCTCTCCTGAGTAAAAACCACAGGCTATGTGTTATATTTTATACTATATTATTATTTATGTGTTTTTATCCCTGTAAACATCCACTGGTCTCTAGCTGAGCTGATCCTCTTCCAAACCTTACTCATTCTTAAGTTCTGTTTTCCTCTGGGTGAACATAATTGTTAAAACTTTTAAAATTATAATCCTCCTATGGAAAAATAATTGGAGATTGCAGCTAAAAGGATACATTACTAGGAATGGAGTTTGTGGAAAACTTGAGGACCCAAAGCACCCCAGAAAGGCAATCAAATGCCTGTCACAAGGTCAGCCTTAATGTGGCCTCACCACAATCTGCCTCTACAGTTATAGGTTGAAGGACTATCAATGAATTCAAGGACTTGAGGTATGTGTGTTTAACAACCCCAAAAGTAGATGTGAAGCTAGGGACAAAACATTCTGTCTTGGGCTGGGGAGATGACTCAGTGGTTAAAGGTGCTTGCTTGCAATGCTTGACAGCCTGGCTTTGATTCCCCAGTACTCACATAAAGCCAGACATACAAATGATACACAGGTCTGGAGTTCTTTTGAGTTGCAAGAGGCCCTGGGGTTCCTATTTTATTTTCTCCTCTCTCTCTCTCTCTCTCTCTCTCTCTCTCTCTCTCTCTCTCTCTCTCTCTCTCTCTCTCTCTCTCTCCCAGCCCTGAAGCACCTATTTCCTCCTCCTCTCCCCCCCAGTCTTTCTCTTTCCATGCAAATAAGTAAAAACTATATTAAACCACAGAGGAAGTGGTGAGATGAGGAGTGCTGTGTCCACATGGATTCCAAAAACCTGTGCCAGGGTGAGAGACAGACACCAAGGATACTCAGACCGTTTCAAAGCAGAAATCCAGAACCCACTAAGAGCCCAACACTAAAGTAGTCTTAAAACCCTCTCACCATGGCCCAGGGAACTTTTCAGAAGAGGGGGTGGAAAGACTTTAAGAGCCATGGTGGGGGTTATCCAGAGGCATTGCTCCCTCAATCCTCTGGAGCCATTCCAGCAATCCCACTGAGGAGGGCTCTCGGTGAAATGGAGGCAGGGAGGGAAAGGGTGGTACCAACACATGACTTGTACAAGTTTCTACATAATTAGTATTATTTTAAATTGTCTTTACTGACACTGACCCTAGCGATAAGAGCTGCTAAGTGAACATTTTTAATGTGGATGAAGGGAAGCTTCTGGTCAGCAAGCAAAGGAGTAGTTGTTTTATCAATAAACAGGAAAGTTTGTTTTATTGGTGGAAATTCATAAACTAAATCATGACGCTAGCTGTGACTATCAAGTATCTCCATTGTACCAAGACTCAGTACCTCTACGGTAGCTCCAGGGTCCATGCTTTTAGCTCTGGTTAGAATCCATCCTCTTACCTGCTTGAGCTGACCACAGAAGGCAGATCATGATCTAAGTTTCTCTGGACACATCAGACAACGTCCCGGAACAAAGGGAACAATGCGGCTTGGTCACTTGTCACCATCTGTATCTTTTTCAACGCTTCATATGAGACTAATTAATTGTGCTCATCACAACATACACAACTGTGAGCTACTCCACCTAGTGCTGTATTTATTCACATTAATTCTAATCTGGAAGGAGAAACTTAATATTTCATCTCTGTCAAGTCCCCTCCTTGCTATACCAGCCACTTTTCTTTGCTTCCAGAATTCTCTGAGGTCCCTGCCAGCAGGGTGACTAGGATTGCTGACAGATAGGGCATGTACTGTGCAGGAGAGCGACTCCCACCACCACCACCCCCGCTTCCACAGAGCACCCACAATCACCCAAGGGCCTGCCCTGTCCAGTGCAGCTGGTTTCCCATGGCTCCCCAGGCTAATGTGGGTCACTTTTCACAAAAATGACTATTGTTGGCTTAACTCTACAGGCAAAGCCTTATCTGACACAATCTGAAGATGAGATGGAAGGAACAGCCATCTCGAGGGCTTTTTTTTTTTTTCTTCTCCTTTTAGTAGTGATAGGACTAAGCCATTTTATGCCTCTCAGCTACTCCTGGAGAGAGTCTGTTTCCCAAGCCTTTCTTTCACCTACTGGATCAAAATCAATCCTGCTGATTCATAAATGCTGTCTTGCTCTCTGAGGTTTCTGCTGGCAGCAAGGCAGGGGAGCCCCCAGCTCTGAGTGAAGGCTCTTGGGACAAGGTCACCATAGTTTTCTCCTTAGCCCTGGTCTTGTAAGCAGAATGATTAGAGGAGAGAAAAGGCAGAGGGGAAGGCGGTGTCCTGCAGGAGTACAGAATATACATGACATCCAAGATAGAAGCACACACAAATCCTTACCTGGCTTCTCTTGCTTCCATTATGGCCCTTTTTTGCCTCTGGTTTTGGAGGTGGCAGCTGTGGACAGAAGATACACATGCTTTGCTTAGGGTGTTCAGACATGCCTGCGGCAGCAAGCAGAATATCAGGTCCTATGGCTGGCCACTTTTTTAAAAATGATCTCTGCATGTATGTGATGTGTGTGTTGGTGTTTGAGTGTGCATATGCCTTGGAGATCACAGGACAACCTTGGATGTTGGTCCTCGCCTTTCACCTTGTTTGAAGAAGGGGTTCTTGTTCACAGTTACATTCACCATGGTAGCCTGTCCATGAACTGGGGATTTTCCTGCCTCTGCCTTCCAGCACATGGGGTGAGTGCTGGGATTACAGATGCTACTGGGACCAGCTTTCTGGGGGTTCTGGGGCTCTGGAGTCAGGTTAGCATGCTTGCTTAGCAAGTGCTTTTACACCAGGTTAGCCACTCTTAAGGGCTCTGGATGAGTCACACAATCTCATACACATTAACAGGTATTCAAAGATACCCACTCACACACCCACACACCCACACACACTCACAAAAGGATCAGCCACACCCCACTTTTCAAAAATCCTAAGATGTTTCTCAAATTCCACTACATCTTTAGTTCACCCTCACCTTCTGCTCACTGCCCACCTCATGCGGTGTATGCATAAATTTATGTTTTTACTCATACAAATAAAGTATGCATATATTATGCCAGGAATTCCTGCTGAGCACACACACTATTTTTTGGGTAGGAAAATAGAAAGTTTTCTCCTTCCCCTAAGGATTACCACCTACCACTGTGAGATTTGGTTTGATACACCTAATAATACTTCCAATATTCTCGGGGTAAAAATAGGTGGATTTATAGAAACACCAAAGGTTATTACATCCTTTATAAATTCTAAAAAGTGATCATAGTAAAGAACCAGCTGACTGAGAAATCAAAATAAGATTGTAGTAATAATAACAATACTTATCTAGTTCCAAAAGGAACTGCAAGATGAATGTTAGAAAGAGTAACTACATACAAGGTTCTCTTTACATACCGATTCCATTGCTTTGTTAATTTGTTTCTGAATTTCCAGAAGCATCTCTATACCCTGTGAAAAAAACAACCATGATCTCCCACAACTGCACCCTGGAAACTTTAAAAACTTAAATCACATGTGACTATTCTTTTTAAAAATATTTATTTATTTACTTATTTGCAAAGAGAGACAGAGAGAAGACAGAGAAACAGACATACAGACAACGGGTACATCAGGGCCTCCAGCCACTGCAAACAAACTCCAGATGCAGTGCCACTTTGTGCATCTGGCTTTACTTGGGTACTGGGGACTTGAACTTGTCTCATTAGGTGTTTCAGCCAAGTGCCTGAACCACTGAACCACTGAAGCCCACATGTGCCTATTTTCAATGGCGACTATTCATAAAGTCCCTACTCAGGGCTACCAGTTAGTGAACAATATGGTCTACAGAATCAGACAGTCAAATGTCAACCTCTGGTCCCTGGCTGTGAATTTGAGCCTCTCAGTCTCCTCATTTTTTCCAAACGCCCTGGTTCCATTACTTACATCAAGCTAACTTCACTGTCTATCACAGTCTCTTGCCCAACCTGGATAACCTCATAATACATGTCACAGTTCATCAAGGTAGCCTGGATTAGAGTGGACTAATTAGTATGAATCTCTTGTTAATTAAGAAATAGAGTGCTCTGCTGATGAGGAGAGTGCTACACTAAGACACAGGAAGGCTAACAGAGTGCTCTGGGGTTGGAATAGCACAGCAGATAGTAATGAAAGGAGGGGTCCTGGTACCAGGATCTGAATAGGACAGCTGGCAAGTCACATGTAAACTCAGAGGTGGTGTTTTGTTTAAAAATGATGCTTTAGGGTTGGAGAGATGGCTCAGCGGATAAGGCACTTGCCTTTGGTGCCTAAGGCCCTAGGTTCAATTCCCTAGGACCCACATAAGCCAGTTCCACAAGGTGGTGGCCCTGGTGTGTTCTCTCTCTCTCTCTCTCTCTCTCTCTCTCTCTCTCTCTCTCTCTCTCTCTCTCTCTCTTTCTCTCTCTCTCTCTGTATCTCTCTGCTTGAAAAATAAATAAATAAAATATTTTTAAAAATGATGCTTTATCACAGAGAAAACCTGATGTTGGTTAGGTTTTTTTTTTCTTTCTACTTCCACTAACTTAGAAAAATATCTCTCTTTATTACTTGGAGATAAGGGGGCAGTTTCCTATATCTTTACTGAACACACTCACTGTATAACCTTTAATCTTTCTTAATGCCTAATTGGTAGAACATGATGTGAGGACTTGAAGGGGTATATTGACTTTGGACACTGAAAGGCAATATAGACCACTAGCCCACCCCGAGAAATAGAGCTGTGGTATAGGATTCATGCATATATGTTCATATCCGTACATCTGTGTACATATATGGACTAAACATCTCTTGGTGCCAGGCCATCTGCTAGGCCTGGAGTTCTTAACACTGTGTTGCTATGGAATTGCCAGCAGAAAATAAAGTGTACAGATCAAGTAAAGATACTTGCCCCCCCCCATAATAACCCTCCTGCACCATCGATGCCTTCGAAGTTGATCCCTCCTGTGAGTTGCTAGCATGAGCCAACACTGTAAGAAAGCAAACCTCCAAAGGACTGTTTCCTTTTGTTTGCGGGTGCTGCTTTCTTCCCACTTCCTTAAATCTACAAAAGCACTTTGCTTATATTTAACTTCACCAGTGATGGAACCTTTTTGAAGAAAAAGTAGTCTTAGCGAATGTAAGGTACTTGTTTGGTTGTTAATCCAGGATGGGGTATGCAAATCACTTCCTTCATTAAGTTTAGCTTCCCAGGTGAATTCTTCCCACAGCTGAGCACAGATCCCATCAGCAAGGGCATAGTCAGTGTCGGTGGCTGTTCCTGAGATGAGGGGAATGCAAGAGGACATGAGGAACTCGGCTCTTTCTCACAGACACATTCCAGGCTCCTTCCAGTCGAATGGAAGTTACTGACCTGGCTGTGCTTCAGTAATGCCATGTTTAAATACAGAGGAACACTGCCCAGGATAGCACTGGTTTTGGCAACAGCTAATGACACAGCACCGATGGCCATGCTGCCATAGAGTACAGGTTCAGGGGGCTCTGGAGGTATGATCGGTTTCTCAGTAAGCGTATCCTTCCGTCCTAGAGGAGAAATCATGGAGAAAAGATTCCTTTCTAGGAAGCCTAACTATAATAGGACTGAATTCTTAAATGCTGCAACCCCAAGAAGTTTTGTGATTGGTTTCACTAACTGATTCTCAGACATCCTGAGTCTTGGATGACTCTGACATCCTGAGTCATGCCTAATGACTTCTAGGCCATTCACTGTGAACTTGGTCGCGATTGTACCAGGGAAATATTGCTATTCCCACATTCACATGTAAGTAAACTGGGGGGTTTTCTTGGTTAACTTTCCCAGTATGTTATAGCAAGTAGATAAGGAGAGGGTTTAGCTGGTCTGTGAATTCCTCACCCTCGTTTTGCCGTATTTTACAATAGCTGCTGAACATCCACAATGATCATCTCTTCCTGCATATGTCTGCTGTCTTTCATCTCAAAGCAATGAATGCTATGTTCTACGTTGATGACCATCTTTAGGAGTGCCCGAGACCCAACTTCTCTCTCAGAAGTCTTAGTCATCTTTCACTCTAACTCTTCTCAGCCCTACCTTTTCTGATCAAGTACCTCAGAGTCCCGATCCCACATAAACTTTTTGTCTTCTGTTACCTCCTTATAGCC
>PVHP010052888.1:0-10948 GCA_004024765.1 Zapus hudsonius
TAGCCAGCCTCAATATTTTTAACTTCTACCTGTGGATTTGGTTGCCCCTTTAATTTTTGTGCCTGAAGCTCCTGTTTCCCTCCAGTCCTGTTCCTGATAAAGCAAACACCTGTTTAATCAGCATGAACTTGAACTTGAGAAGTTCAAGAAGTTTATCACAAACTCCTGGGAGCCCAATCGCTTCTTCCTTCTTTCCCTCCACGAGATAGCTTGGTCCTGAATTCGTTCTCTTTTCCTACTATTCCTTGTGGGACCTCCCACGTGACTGTACCCCTAACTAGACAGACTGATGTTGTATATTTCTGATTTTCACGAAGGCAGGTTCATCCTGCAGGTACTGAGCCGCTGCTTTGAGATATGTGAATAGCTATAGCAACTTTGTGGGTTTTTTTATGCCAAAATACAGCGTGTTTACCAACTGCAACATGCCCTTCTATCCTCACAGCATAACATCTCTGAAATCAGGCTGTGAGTCACAACGTGCGTGTGGTACCTCACCGTCACTGTGTGCCTGGCAGGGTCTGGCTGTAGCTGTCATGAGCCTGCTCAAGCAGGCCACATGGACAGGGCTCATCACAAATGTCCATAAGGTCACTGCAGTGGTGACGCACATTGTTGATCTCCCATAAGTCAAGTTTAATTGGAGTCCAGGGGTTCAAAATGACAACACAGTGACTTGGCATTAAAACAAAAACTTGCAGAAATATAAAATATAAAATGTCCCTAAATAAAACCCGAAAGAGGCCTTTAGAGAACACTAAAGGAAAAATAAAATAAAATAAAATAAAATAAGCATGAGAATTCACTGTGCCTGGAAGAATTGGCATTCTCTTTCCTTCTGGAATCATTGATTAAGATGTGCCTTCATCGATGGCTTCTAAAAGTCAATAAAATACCGTCACAGTCCATTGTATGAGGAATGCAGATATGCATGCCTGTGATCTCCTCATATGACAGGATTATATACTTCCGGCAAGGTCATTTGGGGCCTCCCTTCTTCCCTCCCTTCCCTTCTTCTTTTTAAATGTGGAGGCAGTCCTGGGGACACAGCTTAACTGGTACAGTACTTAGCTTATAAGCATGAGGGCCTGAGTTTGGATTTTGAGCCTCCACATAAAAAGGTCAGGTATGGTGGTATAAGACTGTAGTGCCAGTACTGGGGGGGAGCAGAGAGAGAGAGAGAGAGAGAGAGAGAGAGAGAGAGAGAGAGAGAGAGAGAGAGAGAGAGAGAACACACCAGGGCCACCACCTTGTGGGTCTGGCTTATGTGGGTCCTGGGGAATTGAGCCCAGAGCCTTAGGCACTGGAGGCAAGTGCCTTAACCGCTAAGCCATCTCTCCAGCCCACTAACTCATTTTTGTTAACTTTTATGTTGCTTGTCTTTGAGTTTGTCTCTTAGTTTTAATTGTTTCACAATCCATCACCCTTCCTTATTAAAAACACATTGTGTTTTCTTCTTGTGCTGTGAATAAATATCCCCCAAAGACTCAAGCCTTAAAGGATTGGTCCCCAGAGCAGTGCCCTTGGAAGGAGGTGGTACCTGTGGGAGGTGAAGCCTAGTGGGAGATCTTTCAGACCCTTGGAGGGTTGGTCCTGGAAAATGATGGAAGAATCCTATCCTCTGCTTATTTATTTTTTGCTTCCTGGCATATGAAGTGAGCAGCTTGCTCTTCTAGGCACTCTAGCTGTGATTTGCTCACTTCACCAGAGCCTATCCATGGTAGCACTTGACCTTGAACCTCCAACATCAATTTTTTCTCTCTGTAAACTAGTTTTCTCTGGTATTTCATTGTAGCGATGGGAAGCAGGTTACCACTCTACCTCCTGTGAAATGCATTCCCTTATCTTTGGTCAAGTTTCTAACACAGCTCTGGCCAAAGGGTGGGTGGGTGGTGGTAAGAAGCCTCATTGTGAGCATAAGAGACGGAGGCTTGCTTCGTTGAGAGTCTGAGTTTTAGAAGCCGACTCTGGCATTTTCTATAGGAGCAAAGGCTGGAGGCTGGCCATGTGCTGTCCCTCTCAGCTGTGACTCTCTGTGTGGGGGTTACATGCCTGACTTGCCCAGAACACCCATGGTTCCTGTAAGGATACACCTGTGAGAGTGTATCCCGGGAACTTCTGACTCTAGCCTCTTTCTCCTTGGATTGAATTTTTCTCTCTGTTTTCTTTTTGGCCCTGTAGCTGGCTTCCTTCTTGGGTGCCTGAGAAATTTTGGTGTTTAGAAAGCATCAGGGACTTTTAGATTCTATAGAGAAGTGAGGACTTAAAGTTCCATCTTACGCTTCTGATCTTTCTCCTTCTGTTTGAGGGTTGATACTTACAAACCAGTTCAGTGCATGGAGCTTTGTTCTAAATGAGGCTGTCCCCTCTTCCTAACCTGTTATGGTTTGGGTGTGAAATGTCCCCCATAGACTCATGTGTTTGAACACTCAAGTTTCCAGCTGGGGGTGTTCTTTGGGAAGGTTTTGGGGTCTCTGGGACTCTAGCAGAAGCGGAACAATGGGAGTAAGCCTTAAACTGAAAGCTGCTTCTGATGCTGGCCCCAGTTCTCCGTGTTCTGATCCACTAGGATGTGAGGAGCCCCAGCCTCATGCTTCTGCTGCCTTGACCTCTGTCATCATGACTTCCCCACCATGATGGACTCACACTGAAACCGTGAGCCAAAATAAATGCTCTTTCCTTTAACTTGCTTCTGCAATGCACACACGGGTGCCCACGCACATATGAACACGCAGACACACAAATGTACACTACACACGTATACATGCTAAAATAAAAACGGGAGAAACAGGCCATGTCTCTGGGTGAACGTAATGCATATGCCACTATGAAACCTAGAGTTGATGGAATGGGTGTTTGGGTAAATCCAATCACTCTTTCAAGTTGCCATGAAACAAGGCATAATTTGATTGTCGAACTATTATACCGAGATGATTTTATGCTCTTGAACACTAGGAGGTCTCCTACTGTGGGACCCTGCAAGGAGTCATGGAGGATAGAGTTTTGCTGAGACCGGCAGGCTTCTGGGACTGTCTCCTTCTGTTAAGGAAGTTGAGGCGAGTCTGAGGCCCCGATAAATCTCGAGCGAATCCTGGACACTCCAGCCCCCAAGCAGGCCACAGCTGTGCCCTGAGATAAGCAGGCAATTCAAGGCCTAAACTCAGTCCAGCTGTAATAACAAACCTAAACAATAAGGTTACATTTCCTCTGCTCTATATGTCTAGAGTCATGTAGCCCCCTCAGTTTATCTATGCAAATTAGGCATCCAAAGGGTACTGGCCCCTACCAATCAACTCATGAGATGTCCACAGATCCTGCTCCTACCAATCCCCTTGCTGCCTATGCCCCTACCTCTGCCTTTTCCTCTATATAAACCACTTTTATCTATATAATAAACGATCTGCCTACTGCGGTTGTATCCTGAGAGTCTTGTCTCTCGTCGGCTCACAGCTATTCCAAGCCTCTGTTCTCCCAGCTCTGTGGACGAATGGGGAGTTGATGCTCGCTGCAACTCCCCCACTAAGCCACGGATCCACGTCCTACAGTTAAGAATAGAGGGAAAAAATTCCCTTCCTGCCTAGCAGTTTACTGGCTCAGTATTGGTTGAAAGCTATTGGAGAAGGACTTCACATATGATCTGATTAGACAAATGAGCCAAAGTCAGGGTTACCTTGCAGCCAAAAACAAGATTAATCATAATTTTGGCAGATGAACCATTGCATGTCTATTTAACCATCTTTCATATAGAGTATGTTAGTCAGCCTTTCTGTCATTGTGACAAGAGACCGTAGAAAAACCACATAAGGGAAGAAACATGAATTTTGGCTCATGGTTTCAGAGGATTAAGTCCCTGCTCAGCTGCCTCAGTTGATTCTGAGCTGTGGAGAAGCAGAGCCTCGTGGTAGAACATGGGTGTGGCAGTGCTGATCTGCTTGCCTCTGGTGAGTTTGTTAACTTTTCTTTTTTTAATTTCATTTTATTTATTTATTTATTTTATTGTCCATAATGAGTTACATTATTTAATGGGCAAACAATGAGTTGTTATCCTCGTTCCCCAATGCCCCTCTTCCCCATCCCCAATCAGCTGGATATCCTCCTCCATGAGCCGTCTGGATCAATCCTTGGAGCAGGGGACCATGGATAGCCTAGGAGTCAGCCCAGTTCCACCAGCCCTAGTGTGTTGTTACTGAGGGGGGCCGTGTCTCTGGATATTCTCCCCCTCCAAAGCTCTCACAATATTTCCACCCCCTCTTCCTCTCAGTTCCCTGAGTCATAGTGGGTGAGTATTAAGGCTATTCTATTGTTGAGGACTTAGGGGTCTCTGTATTTCTGATTTAGGTTTTGTCAAAAATCATTGTTGTCTGTCTCATTGGCTTATCCTTTGTTGGCTGATTGGCTGTGGCCCTGGATGACTTGTTCATCCCATCATTCTCTGCAGAGTTTGTTATTTTTCTCATTACTGTGATTAAAAACAAACCTAATCAAAGCAACTTAAAGGAAGTGGGAGGGGGAAATGCCGGAGAGATGGCTCAGTGGTTAAAGGCACTTGCTTGCAAAACCTGATGGCCATGTAAAACCAGATGCACAAAGTGGTACATGTGTCTGGAATTCATTTACAGTGGCAAGAGGCCCTGGTGTGCCCATTTTCTCTCTCTCTCTCTCTCTCTCTCTCTCTCTCTCTCTCTCTCTCTCTGACAGATTAGGGTGACTGGGACCCCAAAGATAAAGGGCAGGAGTGTTGTATTTGCAGTCTCTACTTATCTCTTGCCTTACCTGAGACTCTCCCTAGAGTGGGAGGTGTGTTTTACTAGAACTCAAACTTATTCCTGGAACTATGATTGATCAAAACCAGACCAACCACTGTCTCTCTGCCTCACCTGAGCCTAGGAAAAAGATATACTCTCCTGAAAGACACAAAGAGCTTTCTCTTCCTCATGAATGGCTAGCAGAGAAACTCCTAAACCTCCAGGCTTAGGTAACGCCCCCTCACTACAGCCACCAAAGTAGCTTGCCCTTACCCTTAGCCTTACCCTCTGGTGGTCTATAATTTTAATTCTTTAAAGTTATATGACAAGAATCCGGGTACTCTAAAGTTTTAAGGTGTGTTGGACTAGCTAGGAACAGCAAGGTTCCATTACCTCTCTCTCCTCTCTCTTCTCTTTCTTTCTCTCACTCTCTCTCTCTTTCACACACAAACACACACACATTGCAAATATATAATAAATAAGAATTTTAGAAAGAGAAGGAAGGGTTTGTCTTCTCTGGTGGTTTGAGGTGATACAGTCCATCATGGTGGGGAAGGCACGGTGGCAGGAGCACCGGCAGCTGGTCACACTGCATCCACAGTCAGGAAGCAGAGAGATGAATGCTGGTGCTCAGCTCCTTTTCTCCTTTGTATCCAGTCCAGGACCCAAGTTTCATGGGATGCTGTCACCCGTCTTTGGGTCTTCCCTCCTCAGTTTAACTGCTCTGGAAACACCCTCACACACATGCACAAAGGTGTGTCTTCTAGGTGTTTCTAAATCCAGGCAAGTGGACGACGAGGAGGCTTAACCATCCCATCATGGCAGTCAGGAAGCAAAGAGCTTGCCTTCACTCGGGGACCACTCTCTTTTCTCCTCTGATTCCCTATGGTCCTCACCCTGTGAGGTGGGGTGCTCACATTCAAGGAAGGTCTTCCCTTTAGTGGGTCATCTAAACACCCTCACAGACACACCTAGAGGTGTGCTTTACTCATCGCCTGGGTGCTGCTCCATCCAGTCAAATTGACATCTGAGATTGACTGCACACAATCATTCAGCTCTATTTACCCCTTCTTTATTATGTATTTTATACTTTTATTTATTTACTTGCAAGCAGAGAGAGAGAGAGAGAGAGAGAGAGAGAGAGAGAGAGAGAGAAGAGACAGAGAGAATGAGCCACCGGGGCCTCCATTCTCTGCAAACGAATTCCAGATGTATGCACCACCTTGTGCATCTGGCTTTACATGGGTCCTAGGGAATCAACCCCAGGTTGTTAGGCTTTGCAGGCAAGCGCCTTAACCACTGAGCCATCTGTACAACCCCCTAATAATTTACTCTTACGGACAGACCCAGAAGTCATTTCTGCCCCCAAATCAATATTTATTTTTGAAATCTTATTTAAAAATGATAATAACAGCTCAGACTTTAAATATTGCCTTCAATGATCTCTTTGCATATTACTAATTTGACAGATAACAGATCTCTCCTCCATCCTTCCCGAGAACAACTGCATCCTTGTCACTGAGTGAGTGGTGAGCACTGGAGTCCGCTGGACTCGCGTTGTTAATGGACACTTAGTGTGTGAGAAAAGGAGCCGAGTAAAGATTATCTCCATGCATTATCATCATGCTTGGCGTTCTGGAATATAGATGAAGAAAAGTAATTAGGCATGTCAAATGTGGATGAAAGTCAAGTTTCTTTTTCCTGATGGAGAATAAAAGACCTCCATTAATAATAATCAGAAAAAGGAACCATAAAGTTGATTTCTGGCCATAACGTAACAGTCTTCGGTATTTTTCAAATACAGAAGTAGTCATAAGAGGTCAGGCCGTCATTGAGATGTTATCACATCGTATCACTCACTCATTTATTCATTCACCAAACGCTTCTTTTTTTAAAAAATATTTATTCATTTTCAAGCAGAGAGATACAGAGAGAGATGAGAGAGAGACAGAGCACCAGGGCCACCACCTTGTGGGTCTGGCTTATGTGGGTCCTGGGGAATTGAACCCGGGGCCTTAGGCACTGGAGGCAAGTGCCTTAATCGCTGAGCCATCTCTCCAGCCCACCAAACACTTCTTGAGAGCCTTCTCCTACCAGCCTCTTGTCACCCTGGGGAGCATCTTTCCTTCTCAGGGAGCTGGGTGTCCTGGATTGGAAGCTCCCAGGTCTTGGATACATCAATGTCTACAGGAATCCACAGCTTCCTCTGCAGGGCTTCTATGTTTTAAAGATTAGCCCCATACTCTGCTCTCTCTACTCATGACGAGCCCCCACTGGAACCAGGATCTATCATCCATCCTGTGACCACAACTCCCAGAAAGCCTTGCGTCCCTGTGTCCTGCCAAGGAGGACCGCTTCCTCTTCCTCACAGACATTTCCATTGCTGAGTGGAAGCCATCCTCACAGTGCCAAGGCCACTGCAACTCTCCCCCACTCTGCAGCCACCCAGATCTTTGCAAAAGGCAAGTCTGGCCATTCAGTGCCTACTTGGAACCCTCCCATAATCCTCTCTTGCTCTTAGCCCAGGAACACAGCAGGAGAGCCCACTGGGGACCCTGACCCCTGCCTTTTCAGTTTCACATCACAACATATCTTCCCCAGGCCAACAGCTACACACACACACACACACACACACACACACACACACACACACACGCACACACATGCACGTGCACGCACGCACACGCATGACCCTACTCCCTCTCACAGCTCCTCGTGCCACCAAGGTATATATTTTTTGAAGGTAGAGTCTCACTCTAGCCCAGGCTGACCTGGAATTCACTATGTAGTCTCATGGTGGCCTTGAACTCACGGTGATCCTCCTACCTCTGTTTCCTGAGTGCCGGGATTAAAGGTGTGCACCACTGCACCCAGCCCCCAGGTCTTTGGTACATGTTATTTTTGAGTCTAGAACAGAAATGGATTACCTACCACACGTGTCCATGGGCTTAGAGTCTGGGAGGCTAGGGTTTCCTGAGGGAGAGTCTTTGGGCTCCAGAAAGCTGTGGCTAATGGAGAGTGTGGACATGTCTGGAACTTCTTCCCCAGACGTGGGGATTTCCTCGCTTCTTCCTCTGGGCACTGGAAGAAGTCCAGAACTGCTTCCCAAGGACTCTCTGGTCTGCCCAGCGGCGCTGCTCACCCACCTCTGTGCAAGCCCAGTGTGCTGGACAAAAGGCAGCGAGTACTATTACACCTGTGAAGCTATAGATGCTCAGTGCACCCTTGGGGGCTTGCTGGGGATCCTGGCTTTCTACGAGACTGACAGGTGGGGGTCCTGTGCAGCTTCTGTTTTGCCAAAATGTGTCTCTGGGTTTTAAATTTAGTTTTGGGTGAATGTGGGAGCACATCTCCGTGGTGTGTGTGAGGGCGTGAGTGTAGGTCAGGTATCAGTCTTGGCCTTCCACCTTGTTTGAGGCAAACCTCTTATTGTTCACCCCTGCTTTTCCCAGGCTAGCTGAAGCCCAAGATTCTAGCCAGTTCTATCTCTGTGTTCCTTCTCACTCATAGGCTTGGCTGGGATTACAAATGTAGGTGTTGGGGTTCCGAACTCAGGTAGTGCTTAACCATTTATTTGCAAGGAGAGAGAGAGAGAGAGAGAGAGAGAGAGAGAGAGAGAGAGAGAGAGAATGAATAAGCATGCCAGGGCCTCCAACCACCGCAAACAAACTCCAGATGCATGCGCCACTTTGTGCATCTGGCTTTCTGTGGGTACTGGGGAATTGAACCTGGGTCATTAGGTTTTGCAGGCAGGAGCCTTAACTGCTGAGCCATCTCTTCAGCTCCTACTTTGTTTTGAGACAGGGTGTCATATAGACCAGGCTGAACTTGAACTCACTATGTAGCTGAGGATGACCTTGAACTCCCAACCCTCCTGCCTCCATCTCCTGAGTGCTGGAATTATAGTAGCCACCTGCATGACTACTGTAGTCAGGAGTCCTAGGTGGTCTCCCATCTAAGTACTAACCAGGTATGTTCAAGTTGGGACTGGTCTCAGGCCGAAACGTGTCCTTCAGGAACAAAAGTGCAAGTCTGTTGAACTATTTCTTTAGGGGTTCAAGATGAGGTGGTGGCACATGCTTGTAATTCCAGAATTTGGGAGGCAGAGGTAGGAGGATCTCTATGAGCGTGAGGCCAGCCTGGGCTACAGAGTGAGTTCCAGGTCAGCCTGGGCTGGAATGAAACCCTGCAACCCTGAGTATTGGGGAATTGAACCCAGGTCATTGGCTTTGTAGGCAACAAGTCACTGAGTGATCTTTCCAGCCCCCAAAATCATTTTATTTGAGAGAGAGAGAGAGAGAGAGAGAGAGAGAGAGAGAGAGAGAGAGAGAGAGAGAGAGAGGCGGGCATACATGGCCTCTAGCCACTATGAACGAATTCCAGACACATGTGCCACTTTGTGCATCTGGGTTTATGTGGGTGCTGGGGACTGAAACCTGGGTTGTTAGGCTTTGTAGTCAAGTGGCTGAACCCTCTCTCCAGTCTCCTGAAATCATTTTATTTTAAAATTTGATTTACTTTAATTTTTTAATTTCTATTGACAACCTCTATAAATATACACACCACTCAGCTTTGTCCCCCTCCTTACTTGTCCCCTGTTGCGGTCAGCTTTCTAGTTGCTGCGCAGAAAGAACCCAAACAAAAGTGGCTTGTGGAGGAATGGGTTTATTAGGCTTACGGACTCGAGGGGAGACTCCATCCTGGCAGGGAAAACGATGGCATGAGCAGAAGGGTGGACATCACCTCCGCCACAGCACTGCAAACAGCGGCAGGAAGGTGTGCCAAATACTGGCAAGGGGAAGCTGGCTTATAACCCCCATAAGCCCACCCCAACAACACAGCTCGAGTGAGGTTCTAATTCCCAAATTGCCATCAGCTGAGGATCGATCTATGGGAACACATTCATTTGTTTGTGGGGGACACCTGGATCAAACCATGACATCCCCCCCTCCACTGAATCCCTTCTTCTTTCCAACTAGTCTGTCTTCTGTTTGGATGCCATCATTTTCCCTCCTATCATGCAGGTCGTGTGTAGGTAGCATTAACCACTGTGAGGTCATGAACGCCAAGGCCACTTTGTGTCTGGAAGGCGGTATTGTAAAGCATCCTCCCCTTCCTCTGGCTCTTACATTCTTTCCACTGCCTCTTCCTCGGTGGTCTCTGAGCCTTGGAGGGTGTTATAAAGATGTCTCACTTAGTGCTGAACACCCCACTGGCTCTTTTTCTCAGCATTTTGGTGAATTTTGAGTCATCTCAGTGGTCACCGTCATCTGAAAAGAGAAACTTCTCTAACCAAAACTGAGTAGCGTTAACATATGAGAATAGTCATATTTAAAGGGCAGTTTGATGGGCATAATATAGACATTTAGCAAAAAAAAAAAAAAACAGTCATTGTATCATCCCTAGGGCTTATGACCACCTCAGCTATAGGTTTTTTTTTTGTTTTTGTTTTTGTTTTTTCGAGGTAGGGTCTCGCTCTAGCCCAGGCTGACCTGGAATTCACTATGGAGTCTCAGGGTGGCCTTGAACTCACAGCGATCCTCCTACCTCTGCCTCCCGAGTGCTGGGATTAAAGGCGTGTGACACCACGCCCAGCTTTAGGTTTTTGATTAGGTTTTCAGAAGTAGGCATGAATTTTCTCCTGTGGATTGGGCCTCAAATCCAATCAGAGAGAAGTTTTGAAATCATTTTAGACTCATGCAGAGTTATAAAACAATATCATAGCTTTCCAGTGTACTTTTTATCCTGGCTCTCTCAATGGTATTTTATATAACATTACCCAAGCCAGGAAAATGGCATCGATTAAATGAGCAGAGAGGACCTGTGTCACTTGTGCACACAGACATGGATGTTACAAGTGAATTCTTGCTTGGCACCAATCCTTTTCCATGCTTTCGTCATTAAATTCCTTGTACCATAAGCAGGGTAGCTATGACCTTGTCCCCATTTTGCAGACGAGGACAGTGAGGCACAGAGAAGTTAATTAGCCTGCCTAGCTGGCAAGTGGTGGTGTTGTGATATTCACTGGAGTTTGCTTCCAGATCCTACAGGCTTCTTTAAAAAAAAAAAACAAAAACAAATTTGGGCTGGAGAGATGGCTCAGCGGTTAAGGCACTTGCCTTCAGCGCCTAAGGCCCCAGGTTTAATTACCCAGTACCCACATAAGCCAGACCCACAAGGTGGTGGCCCTGGTGTGCGCTCTC
>PVHP010052889.1:0-10935 GCA_004024765.1 Zapus hudsonius
AAGTTTGATGAACTGTAAATGTACATGTAAGGATTTTTCCTGAAGGTTGTACTTGGAAGAACTTCCTGAAGTGTCAGAATGGAAGTTTCCATCTTGATGCTAAGTATTTAATTCCTCCCTCCCTCTTGCTCTCCTTCTCTTCCTTCCTCCTTCAATAAGGTCTTGCTGGTAGCTTAGTTTGGCCTACCTAGAACTTAATTATCTTCCTGCCTCTGCCTCCTAAGTGCTGGGATTATAGGTGTGCACCATCTGGCCCAGCTAATTTCTGCTTTATGAACTCAAGACTATCACTGGAAACTTTTAGTGTCCTTGTAAAATTGTATATATTTATATTTATATCTGAATCAATGGTGAAACTATATTTGCTATTGGAATTATGTGCACTGAAAAGAAGTGTTACAAAGAGAACACCTTTAATAAATCTTGTGAGCTTCAGAATTGCCTCTTGGTTTAAGATTTCTTATTTTATTGTCTTCATTTACTCCTGACTGAAAAATGACATAGTATCTCTGATTGATAACAGCTATCCTAGCTTTGCAAATCAAAAAGCAGTATGCTCTAATCAAATCAAAGTATTATTGTGGCGGCTATTTCCTTTTTCCTGCTTGCTGGTTTGCTAGGTTCACTTGTTCCAACAATTATTTACTTAATTCCATGTTGATGTTTGATATTATGGAAGACTGCCTCCTTTCATGGGCTTTGGAAAAGCCCAAGTTGTTGGGTCTGTACTTGTTCATAACACTCCTCTTTGCAATTGCAAACAACTTTAGGACACTAATTCAGAGCATTCAGTAGAGAGATCTGACTGCTGATATTTTCAGAGCAGTTCAGGGCAAGCTGTTTTGATCGTGTGGAGATTCTACATATTTTAGTTTCTTTCCACGGGGACAGAGTGTAAGTCTGCCATGGGTCACAGTCATGTGGCTTGCTTTGGCTGAGAGGACAGTAGCAGAAGAGAGGGGGTGCTCTGTACACCACATGTGCAGGTGGGTCCTTAGAGCAGGTTGAAATGAGTGAGCCACATCCGCCTTGCTCCTCAGAGCCTGACCTGGATCAGCAACCAGAGCATAAGCTAGCAACACAGCCTCTTTGTGACAGACCATGGTGGCCTCTCTTAACTAACTCCATTCTGGATTTTTATCTTCATTTACTTTACTCCTAACTTAAAAATGGCATTTTCCAGCTGGGCGTGGTAGCCTTTAATCCCAGCACTCGGGAAGCAGAGGTAGGAGGATTGCCGTGAGTTCAAGGCTACCCTGAGACTACATAGTGAATTCCAGGTCAGCCTGGACTAGAGTGAGACCCTACCTCGAAAAACCAAAAAAAAAGGCATTTTCCTCTTAATAGTCTCAGAATACATTGTACCTGTCTTTTGGTACACATATTTATAGTTGTCCAGACTGCTCAGTAACTTAAAATTTACTGAAATGATATCCTTGTAGGATTTCCTTTAGTAATTTTAATATGGAGTATACATCCACAAAGTACAAGTAGTATCTCTGTGCCTCTCTTCAAGCCCCAGAAGACATTTACAGTAATTGCCAAGATCATTCTTTAGCAGAGGTGGTTGAGTGCTTGCCTTTTGTATGGACAGTAGCTTTCTTGCCTGCAAACAGGATAGGCTTAGGAGGCCAAAGGAAACAGGTCTTGATGGGAGCCACATTGCTTCTCTTTGTCTCTACAAGCTAAGGTAAACCCACTATGAACTTGTTCTTTCCCAGTTGGTGCCCTTGTTAGGGCCATACATCAGCAGCACGCTTCCCCTGGTTGACAGTTGCAGCGATAGATCACTCAGGTGAGTGGGGGCTTTCCTAACGTATGGCTCTTATACATCAACGCAGTGAGCAGTGGCTCCTGTACTCTATTAGTGTAATGCCCCACCTGAGTGAAGCATATTGATAGAGCAAAGCAGGTCGATCTGTAAATTGTGGGTATATAGTTCAGGTAAGAGAGTAATGCAGATTTTGGGCTGGATTGATGCAGCTGCGAATGGTATTTTATGATGTAAAGTTTACCTCTGATTTAGAAAGTAATTTAATGTGGATGACAGCTTGGGTTCAGGCTGAGGGAGGTCATGGTGGCAGATATCCATAGCTCTTGGAAGATGTATTTCAAGGATAAATTACTATTCTTGATACTTTATTTTGTGATATGTCATTGGGGGCACCAGAAAACTGGCCTGGGAGGAAAGTTTTACACATAAAGCACCAGGAGCTCATTCTGCTGCCTGCCAGGTAGATAAATACATGGAAGTGTGGCCTTTGGAAGCCTCTGGCTACCCTTGCTGTTGAAGCTGCGTTCTCAGGGCCTTGCTCTTGACCTGAAGTTCATGTAACCCAGTGGCAGCTTCTCTCGTTCATAGATCCTTCGAGCACCAGAACTGCTGTTTGGGGTGCAGAAGGGACACAGACCTCCAGGGGCTGCTCTGGAGGAGCCAGATCAGGGGACACACAGTGACCTTTGTTGTCCAGGAGAGAGGAGGCTCTGTTACTTGACAGCTTCTCACTAGGTGGGGGGAGAATTTTCTGGTGACTCTTGAGTGGTCCCCCTTTCACAGTTCCAGCTCCCTTCAGTCAGCCTTGCTCCTATTCTATTACAGTACAGTGTTACCACTGTGTGGTGTGCTGCACGCATGCATGTGTAGATGCACACACCCCATGCACATGCACATGCACGCAGAGGCCAGAGGAGAGCATTTGTGTCCTCTTATCTCTCATCTGTGTAGCTCCTTCTTTGAGGTGGAGTCTCTCCCTCAACCTGGAGCTGCTGTCCATCAGTGATGCCCAGTGATTCTCTGGTCTCCTGCTCTGAGGATGGTGATACAGATGTGGGTTCTGGGTGTGGAACTGCGTGGTCTCCTGCCTGAGAGACCCTCATGCTTAAGCAAACAAGTGCTCTTAACCACTGAGCCATCTCCTCAGTTCATTTCTTTTAAAAAAAAAAAACCTTGTTATTGACAATTTTCACACGTGTACAAAATTTATGTTGATCATAATCCCCTGTGTGCCCTTTACCTCCTGCCAAGCCCCTTCTTCCCAACTAATCCCTCTTCTTTGATGTCTTCTTTGCCTCCTGTGCTATGATTTTCAATATTCATTTATTAGAGAGAGAGAATGAGTGTGTCAGTTTTTCCTGCCACTGCTGCAAACAAACTCCAGATACACATGCCACTTTGTGACCTGGCTTTATGGAGGTACTGGGGAGCTAAACCAGGCCATCGGGCATTGCAAGTAAGTGCCTTGAAGTGTTGAGCTATCTCTCTAATCCCTCTTATTTCTTTAAAAATTTTTTTTTCTTTCCTGAGGTAGGGTCTCATTCTAGCCCAAGCTGACCTGGAATTCTCTATGTAGTCACAGAATGGCCTCAAACTCATGCAATCCTCCTACTTCTGCTTCCCGAGTGCTGGGATTAAAGGCGTGTGCAACCACATCTGGCTTCCCCTCATTTCTTAATGTCTAATTATAAGTTAAACTTTACCATAGGTATGCGTACATAGGAAATTATATGTATGTATATATATAGAGAGAGAGAGGAGAGAAAGGGAGAGAGAAGAGATTGCAGTTTTAAAATAATGATAGCAATCTTTTATTAAATATAATTTATTAACATATAATAAGTGATAGCTGTAAGTTAATTCTGTTCATCTTATAGCAACATATGAGTTAGGTACTTTTTCTGTCTTTGCTTTAAAGTTGAGAAAAGTGAAGCACAGAAGGGTTGAGTGTCTTGCCTAATATCACAAAGCTGGTGAATAAGGAACCCAGGTTTCTGGATGGGGCATTCTGTTCTTGATCTTCAAGAACAGAGTCATCTGGGTGGCTTTTTAAGAATAGCCACACCTGAACCCTGACACCCAGAGATCTTGAAATAGGTGGTGATGGCCCCCAGAGAAATTCGGAAAGCTTCCTTGATTTATTTTTCAAAAGCACCATGATAGCTTTCTCCCATCCTACTACTAACCAGGCCTGACCCTTAGCTTCTGAGATCAGATGAGATTGGGCATGTTCAGGGTGGTATGGCCATAGCCTAGATTTGTCTTTCAATTTAATATTTTCATTGTTCAGGCCAAGAATTAACTGTTAATGAGTAGTACTTATTGAATCAGCCTAGATGCCCATCAGTAGATGAATGAATGAAGAAAATGTCATATTTTCCCTCAATATTTACACAATGGAGTATTATTCAGCTCAAAAGAAAAATAGCTGGGTGTGGCATGCGCATGATTGTAATCTCGGCACGTGAAAGGGAGGCAGAAGAATCGGGCATTCAAGGTCATCCTTAGCTATATATGAGTTTGAAGCCATCCAGGGCTACTTGAGACCCTGCCTTAAGAAAGAGAGAGGGAGGGAGGGAGGTTAGAGTGAAGGGTGGGTGGGTAAGGAGACATTTGCAGGGAAATGGATGGAATTGGAGACCAATATGTTAAGCAAAATAAGCTGACTCCAAAAAATAAATAATACAGTTTTTCTCATAGGTGAAATCTAGATTTTTGTATATCTATACATATATGGGGGGTTATTAAAATCTAAAGGGCACCATGAGAAGGAATGAAGAGCTCTTAAGGTAATGGAGAAGGGGAAGAAAAGAGGGTCATGGACTGCATGTGGCATGAAGGGAGAAGAGAGGACTGCTCTTGGAGAGAAGGAAGGGACCAGCAATCATGAGGCAGGGGGTGGGAGAGGGGATGAAAAAGAAAAAAAGCATAAAATATATATGAAAATGCTATAATGAAATCCATCAATTTCTATGCTGATTTAAAAATTAATAAAAGTACTTATTTAATATTTAATACAACTGTACCTCAAATGGGCAGAGATTATCACTTTTAAATTTGAAGTAGGAGCCAGGAAGGGTAGTGTATGCCTTCATCCCACACTTGGAAGTTTGAGATAGGATGATCTCTATGAATTCAAGACTAGCCTGGGCCACAGAGTGAGACCCTGCTTCAAACAAACAAAAGTCAAGTCCTGGGTGAATAAACTAATTTAGTATACTACCTTGAACATGAATACTGGGCTGGGGAGATGGCTCTGCTGGCCTTGAACTCATGGTCCTGCTTTCTTCCCTGAGAGCTGGGATTATAGGTATGCATCATCACCACGCCCTGTATAAGTGTTTAAATTTATAAGATTTTTAAAAAAAGATTTCAAGCGTGTTATCACAAAGGCAACGAATATTTAGTTCCATGTAAGAGCCTTTCATAGTTCATGTAGTCATGACAAACAAAGCTGTGTCCTGTGTCCAGGGCAGCTGAGGAGAGCTGTGTGCGTCTGTGTGGAGGCCTTAATGGCGTCTTTGTTCTTCCTCTTAGTGCTCCACTCTACACGCAGGCACACGGGAAGCAGTCCCACTCACACATCCATTTGGCATGTAAGAATCAGGAAGCACACTGATTCTTCCTAGAAGTTTTCTCATGACGAGGGCAGCATGTATATTGAAATTAATGTCCTAATATTGCAATGTTCTTTGAACAGTTTATGTATTACTGTTTATTATTACTGTTTAAGCTTATAAATCATCTGAAACTGACTATTAAGTTTACAATGCCAATAGAGAGTATAGTTTCTGAGCAACTCCTGATCTTAGCCCAAAGCTTTTGGGACTGTTGACATCTAACTGTGGAACAGGACTTAGAAATTTCATGTGTATAATTTTTAGGAAGTGAAAGTGGTAAGATTTAAGAAATAGAACTGAAAGTGCTGGAGAGATGGCTCAGTTTGTAAGAGAGGACCCGAGTTTGATCCCTGGCACCCACATAATAAGCCAGGCATGGCTACACACGCCTGTAACCCCAGCACCGAGAGACAGGAAAACCACTGGACACTCTGGTCAGACAATTTAACCAAAAGCAATGATCTCCCTTGAAAGCATAAAGGGAAAGAGCAATAGAGGGTGTCACCGGGTGTCCTCTGGCCTATACACACCTGCACACACACCACATATGCTGGTTTGAATGAAATGTCCCCAAGAGGCTCCCCAGCTGGTGACAATTTGGGAAAGTTGTGGGTTTTGGAAGGTCGTACCTTGCTGGAGGAGGCATGTCACTGGGTGCAGGCCTTGAGACCTATTAGTCCAGCCCCACTGGGTACAGCTTGTCAGACTACTTCTGTCCTGGTGCTGTGGAGATATGATGCCTGGCTGGTATGCTCACTCTTGCTGCTTCCTCCCGACTGATGTGACAAGATGCAATCCCCTGCCATCTGCTCTGCCATGCTTTCCCCACTGTGACAAAACTTCCCCTGGAAACTGTAAGCCAAAATAAACCCTTTCTTCCTATAAGCTGCTTCTGATTGGTTGTTTTGCCCCAGCAATGAGAAGGTAACTGCAACACTTCACTTAGTATACACACACCAAAAATCAATAAATAATAAGTAAATAAATCTAAACCATCCATGAAATTTTAATGTAATAGTTGGATGTTTCATGTGATATATAACTGATAATAATGAAGGCTATGGAGAAGATCAGGCAGATTAAAAGGTATAGAAAGTGTGTGAATAGGGGTTTGGGGTGTAGCTCAGTGGTAGGGCTCTTGTCTTGCCTGACCAACACCCTGGGTTTAATCTCCAGACACACACACACACATACACACACAAACACGCTTGCGGTGCGCCAAGATCAAGGTGTATTGGGTGAGAGACTCTGCTTCATGAAGCAGCTATAACACCACCTGGGAAGGACCTCTGTCGGGACTCTTACCAGAAAACTACTCTGCTCTCAGCTTCGGTCTCACAGAAGCTCCTCTTTGCACTTGATCGTGACAACTGGGGAGATGAAAATTCCTCAAAGTGCTGAAAATAAGTGACCCAGTGCTCAGTGCTAAATGACACAGCTGTAGCACCCCTTCCAAGACTAGGGGGTAAAGAGGGCAAAGGATCAGGGAGTGCTATGGAGTGCTGTCTCTGGAAACGAGGTGGCTGTTGGGAGTCACAGCATTACTTGCACACTATTGGGCCCATTGGTATTCCATCATGGATGGTGGGGAAGGGAGTGTGTTCCCATCTCTCCCTGAGGAGTTAGCAGTTAATGATTGCTGGGGGAATGGGAGAGATTTTCTTCAGTGATGTACCTACTAGTAAGTTACATGTAATTTGGTAAATCCCCCACCACGTTCATACAGGCAACCTTCATTAAATTCAGGGGGGTCACACAAGAAAAAACAAGACCTCATAGCATAAGAAAGAAAGAAAAATTTGGAAGAAGAGGTTCAGAGGAAGGGGGATGAAGAGAAGGCAATGGAAGTGAACATTATATATGAAGTTAAAAAAATTATAATTCCATCCATGGGGGCTACACTCTCCTAATCCTAATCAGCTCCAAAGAGCTTTCTTATCTTTAAGAACTCCCACCTATGAACTTTGGGCAGAAGGAGATTGATAAGCATTTAGTCTCGAAAAATGGGCAGGAAGACCTCCCTGATATGAAATCCACAAAGACATGAAGAAGCCAGCCATGCAGCTCCCTGAGAAGAACATGTGAGGCAGAATGAACAACAGCAGTAAGGTCCTGTGGCACTTAGGGTATCAGAACTGAGAAGGAGAAAGGGCCATCGTGTAGGGTCTCATACACATCTCTAATGATTCTGCATATGGAACCAGTGTAGCTGGTGCCTGGAATCCCAGCACTGGGGAGGCTGAGGTACGATGAGCACGTGTTTGAGGCTAGCCTGGGCTATGTAGGGAGGCCCTGTTTCAGAAAACAAGACAAACCATTGGAAATAAATGAAGGAATTATATGACCTGGCTGAGTTTTGTAAAACCTACTCCACCTGATGCTATGGGGAAAGGACCTTTGGGGACAAAGCTAGAAGAGAGGAGACCACTCAGGTCCAGCCGTCACATCCAAGGGAGGTGAAACCAGTGTTCTCTGCAGCACTCCTCACACTAGCCAGCAGATGGAACCAACTCAGCTCTCTACCAATGATTTAACAGATAAAGTTGGTATTCATATACGATGGATGCTGATCAGGCTTACAGATGAGGAAAACCAAGGCCATGTTAGGTAGAAGAATCACTGTGACTTTGAAGCCAGCCTGGGCTACAGAGTACGTTCCATGTCAGCTTGGGCTAGAGCAAGATCCTGCTTCAAAAACAAAAAGGTAATTCTTCCCCCCCTACAGTGACTATGACATTATAGTTTTCAAATTCTAGGGTTCATTTGAGTCATATCTCAATTTTCTTCTTTTTTTTTTTTTTTTGGTTTTTTCGAGTTAGGGTCTCGCTCTAGTCCAGGCTGACCTGGAATTCACTATGGAGTCTCAGGGTAGCCTTGAACTCACGGCAATCCTCCTACCTCTGCCTCCTGAGCACTGGGATTAAAGGCGTGCGCCACCACGCCCGGCCAACTTTCTTAATTTTTCAATTTTTAAAAATATTTTATTTATTTGCAAGTACAGAGATACAGAGGGGGAGAGTGAGTATGGGTGCAGAGGGCTTCTAGCCACTGCAAACAAACTCCAGATGCATGAGCCTCCTCAGGCATCTGGCTTTCCGTGGGTACTGGGGAGTCGAACCCAGGTCATTAGGCTTTATAGGCACATGCCTTAACCCCTGAGCTATCTCTCCGGTCCTCAGATTTATTTTTATCAATTCCCTATAACTAGTTTCCCAGCACACAGAAATTATAAATGTGTGGAAACGGAATGCCAGCTATCCTGATATGACTGTCACACATTGTATACATGTATTGAATCATTACACTCCATTACAAAGATATATACAATTATTATGCCGAGTGAAACAGAAAAAATTTAAAGAGTAAAAATAAAAGATATGATGACCCAGTGCAGGAGTATATGATTTTTTATTAGATCCTTGACCAAAAAGAAAAAAATAAGGGTCATTATTGAGACAAATGAGGAAATATGAACATAAATTAGATAGTGGGTAATAGTGCTGGATTAATGTATAATGATGATGCTCTAGTTTTGTAGGAAAATGACCTACTTCATTAGAGATAAATGCTAACTAAAATACTGAAAAATTTAAAGAAAACTAAGAGGCCACTTAGTAATCTAGGTAAGAGACGATGGTGTCCATCAGGTGATGATGCCCTTTCATAGAGATGAGCAGATTTTTCTCCAGTCAGATATAGGATCCTATCAGAGCCAATGCAAGAGCAAACTTCTGGCAAGATGCCATCTGGGCATAGGTACCCCTCAGGGGTCAGGAAATCTTCCCTGGAGGGCCTGCTCAGTCCAAACTCATCAAACAGCCAGGAAACACTAGAGAACAGAAAACAGCAGCAGCAGCTGGGGAGGCCACTCTGAGGCAGGGAAAGGCAGTCCACCTGACATCACATTTACACCACAAGGCTGATCACCAAAACCAAGGCCTCAGGTATGACAGATCAGCGGATGGGGAATTGGAGTTAGATAAGAGAGGCTAGGCTGGTGCCTGCCAGTGTCAAATTAATAGAATGAAGCTTTGTAAGAAGCGGAGATGTAAAGAGGGACTTTAATATTTAAGTTGAAGTCATCTTGAACACAGACTTCCCAAGGATTACTGATAGGATTATGTCTTTATTACTTTATCCTAAGGTCTAGTCAAATAAGAACAAATACAAAAACGAAATCACCCAGCACCCTGCCCTTCCTCTTGGGGCTACATGATGCTCCACCTATTCAGATGGCAGAACAGACAAAGCAGCACCCTATAGCAATCTGGGGGAAGGGGGCTTCTGCCAAGAGGGAGGAGAGAGAGGTGGGGGAGGGAGGGTCTATGGCGCAGGCTGTGTGGCTGTGGGAGGAAAAGGTTGTGTGGAGGGGCCTCAGCTTCTTTGGGAACTCCTGATGCCTTCCCAGTGCACCCTCGTTGGGCAAGGGGCCATCCCTTGCTAAAGTTGGAGGGGAGGGAACACAAATTCCAGCTTCCAGGTCTCCGTTCTTTCCCTTTCAAAGTTATGGGTTTGTTTATTTTGTCTTAGTTCTTTTCAAGAGGTTGGCCCAGAATTCTAGATCCTTAGGCTTCAGCCTAGGGAGTGCTGGGATTCGCCCAGTTTAAGAACTGTGATTCTGAAATGGGCACTTGCCTCTCTTGGGCATGCGAGGAAGCAGGTAGAAAACGTTTGGATTTCTGGATTTCGACTGAGAGCAGTTCCAGAGGCAGCGGGGCTCACGGGCAGGAACCCAGACGCTTGGATGATCTTTAATCTCAGGGCTACCTTCCCCTGCGCAGGGAAGTGGCTTCTGCCCTGCCCACACACTCGCTCGCTGGCAGGATGGTGCCGTTTGGGTGGCATGGACTCCCTCAGTCCCTGGTGGCTGCTGCTCCTGTCTGCACTGTGGGGTGTTAGGGCCTCACTTGTCCTTCCCCTGGCTCCTCTCACTGGAGGGACTGGAAGTGGGTGAGGCTCAGCGAGGAAGCATGCCCACCTGGCACTGTGAAGTGCACTTTGAGCTTCTGTGGCAGTTGTGTCTTCCTCTGAGCTCGCTTCCATCTTACTTCTGAGGATGTGGCCCAGACGCTCCGAGCTAGCCTAAGAGAGCCGGGGTCCCAGGGAAGGACCCAGCTATGCAGTGGGTTCAAGGCAGTGTGGGTGGCTGAGGCCGCCTGCAGAGTCGCTGGGTTTCAGGGTCTTTATCTAAATAAAATATGGCTTGCTGACAGGTTAGAGCACACACCTCACTTCACACATAAACCAGCACTGACAGGTTAATTTGTTTCTGAAAGGTCTGCAGTCACCTAATGGGGTCCAAAGGCCCCAGGTTTCCTGGATCTAGGAGAGACAAGGGTCATAGAGCAAGAGCCAGTCCGTGTAGTCCAGGGCACATATGATCAGCCTGTCTCAGGAGATGCTCACACTGAGCTGGGGTGTAGCTCAGCAGTAGAGCATTCGCCTAGTGTGCTGGAGGTCGTGGCTTCCATCCTCAGCATGGCAAAATAATTATTATTATAATGCACACTGCCTGATGCTATTCATTAATGATACTTTATA
>PVHP010052890.1:0-10914 GCA_004024765.1 Zapus hudsonius
ATGTGGCTGGACCTTCCACAGGGGCTTGTGTCTCTAGAAGCTCTGCCATCAAAGCCCTACAGCTTCACTGAATATGTGTATGGGGGTACTGGGTCTGTTAACCCAGGGCCAGCTGATTCTCCTGCCATTGCTGAAAGCTTCTGCTCACTTTCTGGGGGAGAATCTATTAGGATTTCCCCAGATTTCTTCACACAGTATCACTGGATGATTCTCTCCTGGGTCCCACATTGTTGGGAGGCAGGTGCTCCTGGAGGCTGAGTTTGGGTTTGGTTCAGCACAACTCAGCTCAACTCGGCCCACATTGTTTAGCCCTGACCATGTTCCAGTTTGCTCTGGAAAGCAGATAAACATGTGGAGCTCAGGCCTTATGGATGTGGTGGAAGTGCAGACAGGCAGGCACAGAAAAATACTTGGAACAAGAACGACTGGATATGTGCAGTTGTAGGAATCCAGAGTTGACACGGCTGGCTGACCCACGTATCTCTCCCCTCAAGCTTCACTGAATTAATCCTTGTTAGGCTATGCTGAGAAATGACAATTTTTTAAAAAGTTGCCATGGTTTATTTTTATTTTTCTTTAAAATTTTTTATTGACAATCTCCATACATATAGACAACATTCCATGTTCATAATCTCTGTCCACCACCCTGTTTTCCCCTCCTGAATTCAACTGAATCTTTTCTTCCCCAAAAGTCTATAAACATAATTTTAAAAGACCTTTTCAGTTGGTGTAGCTTTTGAGGTGTGTATGTGTATGTGTGTGTATGTGTGTGTGTGTGTTTATGCTGACAATATGCTTTTATGTTGAGTTACACCTCTAGCCTTCTTTTGAGATTTATTATATTTTTAACCAAGATTAGTTTGCTTCTGACAGAGAGCTTAATGATAGAGAACTCATGATCAGCACTGAAAGGCGTGTGTGTCTCTCTGTGTGTATAATTAATTAATCACAAAGAACTGATAACCTTGGGTTTGAATCCTAAGCACTGTTAAAATTAAGATAAAGGTAAAATCATGACTTTGGAATATATAATGAATACATGCCAAAGGGTTTTGTTTTTCCCACCAATCAACGAGGAAACCATTAAAACGTGAACACAAGTCATTTTCTTTTAAATTTTATTGATAATTTCATATATGTATAATGCATTTTCATCATATTCTCTGCCACTACCCTTTCTTACCCCCCTTCCCCACTTAACTCTTCTTCCTCACAACTAATCTCCTTCCTACTTTCAGGTCTATTTTTTTGTGTTAAACTAGAGTTGCTTTCATAAGCATGGGTTTATGGGCAACATACCTGTGGTAACACCATGTAAAAATGAACTCTGTGCAGAATTCAAAGACATACAATGTAGGCAATCAGGAGCTGGAAAAGAATTTGCAGATAAATGTGAAACAAGTGAACACCCACAGGGTAATAATTGAGTGTACCGCCAACAGCCAAACTTCATTTCCACAACCTTACTGTCAATTTTCTACAACTTATAGGATAAGAAAACACCAAAGGTGCTCAGAAAGCATAGATATTCTGGGAGAATTCTCTAGAAAGAATATCCACTAATGTTGTTTTTCATTTCAAAATTATTCACATTTTTTTTTAATTTAATATTTATTGTCCATAATGAGTTACATTATTTAGTGGGCAAACCATGCGTTGTTATCCCGACTTCCCCAATTCCCCCCCTCCCCCTCCCTGATCAGTTGTATGTCCTCCTTCGTGGGCTGTCTGTATTAGTCCTTGTGGCAAGGGATCCTGTATGGGACCCATACCCACATTTTTTCCAATTGTAAGTATAATGAATAATGGTATACAATCTCTCCGAGTCTTGGTTTCCTCATTTGTAAAAGCTTATATTTCTTCATTGAACTGTTCTGAAGATTAAACATACACATATACCTGCTATATACCAGGCTTGCGTGTGGCTCACGCCTAGTTAATGAGCACGTGGTGAACACATCACAGATTTCAGGAGCTTCTAGAATGTGATGGGGTGGTGGGGAGATTGCCCAGCAAGGAGCTCATTAGCCATGATTTCATGTGACATGATATATGAAGAATCCCAGGAGGATAGCTTGGGGAGGGAAGACAGTTGTTGAAAGAAGTGCTTTGGGGGCCATACTGCCTGGGCTTAACTGGTTCTCACATGGTCATTGGACACTGGCTGCACCTTTCAGCTCCTCTTCTTTAGAGCACAGAGGATGCCTGCAGCTTCCTCCTCAAGAACACTTGAAACAGTTTTTGGCACATACTAGGTACTGGCTATATATTTGCTGTTATAATTTAGTGCCTGTAATGAGCATAGATAAAATCCGAGTTAGGGAAAGCTACCACCTGTAAACAAAATCCGTGTGTACTTGGAAGCTGCCTGATGGGTCCATGCTTGTGTGTAGACTGGATCTTACGCTTGCTCTTGTTCTCTCTGCAGGTAGGTTATTCTGGCACGTGGTAGCTAAATGTCTCCCACCTGGGCATCTGAGGAGTCAACTAACCTTCCACTTGTCTAGGTCTATCAAGTTCAATGTTCCTTACCTTCCCTGATCATCACCTTCCTGCTGCTGGAAATTTTCCCTCAGACACAGATGGCAATTTCAGCTTCTGTCTTTAGCTCTGTATTCTCAGAGAGATGGCTGCTTAGCCTCATTGTACAGGTTTAAACACTATACATAGTGGGCTTTTTTCAGCATCCTCACAGGCTCCTTTCTCCCTGTACAGCTATGCCGGCATGGCCAGTGTGACTCAGTAGGGACCAGTTCTGAACACAGTGGCCACATCACATGGCCATCGAGGCTTCAAATGGCCTGACATAAAAGACATTGTGCAGAAAAGAGCAAAGGCGCTATCATTGTTCATGTGTCAAAATGGGGCTGCCAGCTCCACACAGAAACTACAGGACACATTGCTGAGAGTTCTTACCTGACCAGAGAAGGTACTGCCATTTTTGTTTCATGTCATGGTATTTGACATATCATTAAAAACTTGTCCAGGTGTCATGCACACCTGCAGCAGAACTATCCCTGTCAATGTACCCTGCACACCCGCAACAGCAGAACTATTCTTGTCAATTACCATGCACACCTGCAGCAGAGCTATTCTTGTCTAGGTACCATGCACACCTGCAGCGGAACCATTTTTGTCAATATACCATGCATGCCTGCAGCAGAACTATATTGGGAGCTTTGGGCTAGTGTTGTGGTTTGGTTTACTGAGTACCTGTAATGTGTTAGGTACACAATAGGTACTTTTGGATTATCCTAACTACAGTCTCCAAACTATCTTCCAGGTAAGGGGAATGAAGGCCATGTGAGTAAGTGGCCAGGGACCTCAATGCAAGTCTGGCACCAGGTATCAGACCCAAGACATGGAAAACCTCGCTACAGGCTCTGACCTGCAGCCACACCAAACACAGGAAGAGGTGTGGCATGGTGGGGTGCCCTTCCCACCTCCCATATGCTGGTGCCGCGAAGGGGCAGGCACTGTCCTGAAGGTGCTGGGGCTCTACACTTCTGAGATGACTACGTGAATTGGTCGAGAAGAGCCACATGGGGACACATGGTTTCTTTCTTAGATGGACAGGCTCTGCTAATGGTATGGGGTAATTTCCAATCTGGGTGAGATGCGGGTGGAGGCAGTAGTTGGCAAGTCCTGAATTTGGGCTTCTGCGACATCTACTACATGCCAGGCATGTGCTAGGCCTCTTGCGTCTGGTGCCCCATCTACCCTCCTGCCTTGGGAACTCTCCCAGGGTGTAGAAAGCCAGATTCCCCATGATCCCATGCTCCTTTTGTGACTTCCTATTTCCAGCCTCCAAAGGAAGCTTGATCTTGGTCCTCATTGATCTCTCTTATCATGACCACACTGCAACAAGACCTTCTTAAAGTCGGTTTTCTGGTCCACACCATTGTACAGTCTGTTTTAGTTGGACATCTCGGGACCACTTTTTCTTTATTTTATTTTAGTTTTGACTCTTTCCTACAGTTATGTAATGTACTTGATCATATTCACCCCATCCCCTCCCATCCTCCTCCCCCTCTCACTTAACCCCTTCTTCACACCTAGTCCCCTTCCTACTTTAATGCTATTTTTTGTGACCCACCGAGTTACATTAGGGTTATTTTCCTTAGCATGGGTGGAGGTTGTTGACTAGAGCAGAGACAGCTTCCTGTGGCTGAACCACTGAAGAACACGGCTGCTCTTCTCCCAGCAACCATTAACTGCCAACAGCTCCTGTCTCTGGGATGAGTGGGAATGATGGAAAATTGATGAGCTAGCTCATTGCTGTGCAGGAAACCACAGCTGCTATAGTTCATGAGTGTGATGACCATGTCATGCTCAGAAGACAGTACTTCACAGCACGCCTCCCCATTCCCCAACTCTTATGTCCTTTCCGCCCGCCACCTCTGGGGTGACTTGAATCTGATGTCCCCCATAAACTCGTGCTTTTGAATGCTTGGTCCCCAGCTGGAGGAAGTTTGGAAAGTGGAGTATTGCAAGGGAGGTGTGTTGCTGCAGGTGGGCTTAGGGGTGTTATAGTCAACTCCTCCTTGTCAAGAGCTCAGCTGCCTCTTGCTGCTATCGTTCACCTGCTGTGGCAAGGGGTGAGGTCCAGCTTCTGCTGCTGCCATGCTTTCCCCTGCCATCACAAAGCTTCCCCTGGAGACTGTCAGCCAACATGAGCTCTTCCCTCCCCTCAATTGTGGCAGAATGTTTTATCCTCCTACAACACCCTCTTTCTTGATGTGGGAACAATTTTTTTGAAATATTAGAACAGGTCCTTACAATTCCTGTCTCATCACCAAGCTCATCTTGTTTTTGACTTTTCATGGGAGTATGTAGAATTGTGGGCATCATCCAGGGAGGGGTCGCAGCAAGAGTAAGCTGGGAGGTCCTTGAATTGATGGCCTTTCTGAGTATCTCTGAGTATCGTCTTCCTCCGAGCGTCACTGACTGAGTTCCTTTCCTGTCTTTCATAGTGCTGATAGGTTGGCCAGGTCAGTAGCTCTCACAGTTCCATTGCTGAGGGCTCACTAGAAATGCAAGTTCCCAGGCCCCTTTGCAGATCTTTTGGGCCAGAAGTTGGAGCAGAACTCACAGTAGCTGTGTGGGAGGATGTTCTGCAAGTCTAAAGTTTGAGGTCCTCTGGTTAAAGTGAATGTTAAGCTCCCTCTGTATGTAGAAGTCCATGTTTCTCTGCTCTTTATGGGGGGGGGGCAGATGGTGCCCGTTACCATGACACATGAGATGCCGATGGGTGTGAAAGCAGAGCCTCACCCAGAGAAACCAGAGCTCACAGTCACCATGGAAGCTCTTTGTGGGTCTTCACTGAGTTTGACATTACTTGGATTCTGTGCACACATCTTTTTCCCAGCACAAGCTGACTGGAGACCCGTGAGAAGTCCCGGGTGTCCCTGAAGAGCTGCCCTGGGAACAGTCTCCGGCTGTCCTCAGCTGTCCCTGGAAAGGCTCCCCGGTGGCACCCGGACAGGGTGGCAGACGGCAGCTCTGGGGCTCTCAGAGCAGACAGTGTTTCTCCCTTGGTTTCTGACACAATCAGGCAAGTGTGTGCTGGCCCTGCTGGCCTCCAGTTATGCTCTGTGCCCGGATCTCCTGGAACCGTGCCTGTGGCCTGAGAAGGGTGATCTGTTCCCGTGGGAGGCATTCCCAGCTCCCGTTGACAGGTCTGCAACTCACTCCTAAGAAGGTCTGCTTTCCTGAGCAGGCTGCCAACTGAGCCAGGAAATGGTTATCTTGGGCTCCCAGTGGCATGTGGGTGTGGTACTATCAGCTGCTGGTGGTTTGAGGTCTGTTTGGTCTTTTTTTTAAAACTGTTTTGCATGTGTATTTGTGTGTGTGTGTGTGTGTGTGTGTGTGTGTGTGTGTGTGTGTGTGTGTGTGTATTCGTGTGAAGGCATGAATGTCTGGTGGTCAGAGTTTGACATCAAGTGCCTTCCTCAATTACTCTGTACCCTACTTTTGGAGACAGGGTCTCTCAGTGAATCCGAGGCTCTCAGATTTAGATAGACTAGCTATACAGCAGGCCTCACGCATGGATCCTCTTATTCCCATCTCTCCAGCACTGGCCACCAGACCTGGCTTTCACATAGGTGCTGGGGATCTGAACGCAAGTCCTCATGCTTAAAATGCAAGCACCATGCTCACTGAGCTCTCTTTCCATCCTCTGTTGGTTAATTCTTGAAATTGTTTTGAGGCTCTAGTGGAAGCCAGGAATCATGCTGGCTGGCTCTCTGGCTCCCTGGGGCTGCACTCAGGGCCATATTACACGGGTACCTCTGTTCCAGGCTCCTGCCTCATGGAAGAGAGGTATCAGGGAGTGACATTGCGCAAGGAAAGTGTCGCTTGGATAATGGCCCCACGTTTGTGATGCTGTACAGCAATCACAACAGTATTGTTAGTAAGAGCTGTCTGCAGCTTCCAGGTGAAACTCAGGCTACTGAAAATGAACATCTTGACCAAGGTCACACACAAGAAATGAGTGATATATTTCACAATATGGAATTTACTTTCACTTATTGACTATTGATTCTTATGGTTTGAGTCTAAAATACCCCCTACAGGCTGATGTGTTTGGGTAGCAAGTGGCACTATTTTGGGAGGTTATAGAATACCCTGAGACATAGGACTAGCTGGAGGAATCCAGTCATTAGGGTGAGGTCATGGAGGGTTCTATCCTGGCTCTGTTTCCTGATGTACACGATGTGAGGAGCTGTGCCACACACTCCTGCTGTCACAGAAGGAGCACCCAGCCCACCTGCCTTCCCTGACACCAGAGACTGATTTCCTATCATACTGTGAGCCAAAGTTAATCCTTCCTTCCTCATGGTGTTTTGGTCAGGTATTGTATCACAACAGAGGTGAAAAGTAACTAATGCAGACCATGTGGCAAAATAATCTCATATGATTTGTTTTGACTGGAATCATTCTGCTGTCTAGTTATTTTATCAAATTACTCTGTCTATCTAGTCTAATTATTTTAATGCCCACAGTAATGCCTTAAAATCTAAATGCTATCATTTTTATAGATGAGGAAACTGAGGCTCAAAGGGGTAGTCAATTTACCTACAGTTAAGCAACTGGGGAATCTGGAGAATGGTTAGGCCTAAATTGCTCCCCATAGATATTTGGATGCCATCAAAAGCTGTTCTCTCTCTCTCTGTTGGTGCATGTGCCAAGTTGGGTATCTTCCCTTTACACTACTTTATTGAGACAAGGCCTTTCACCAAGTCCACAGCTCACCAATTGGTTGGTCTCAGTAGCCAGCTTCACCTGAGGATCTGGCTCTGCCTCCTGAGTGCTGGGATTACAGGCATGTGTCACCACACTTGGCATTTATACAGGTGCTGGGGATCCCTACTCAGGGCATTATGCCTGTGCATGAAACACTTTATCCACTGAGTAGATCATCTCCCCAGCCTCAAGCCCAGTTCTCTTCTCTTCCTCTAGGGGCTTGATTTTAGGGTGGCCCAGAACAACCAGCTCCCAGGCAAGGGTCACAGTGTTTGAATTTTCATCACTCCAAATCTTTAGGATCTTTCCTTCCTCACCTCCCTATGCCAAGTGAATGGCTTTCTCTGAGAACGTGCTCATTGGATAGGAGCATCGACGGTGATACATGTGATGATGACAGCTAAGACATTTGGTGAGTGTTTGCTATTATGAGTTGTGTTGGCTATCTTTTTGTTTCTGTAAAAAAAAATCCAAGAGAAACAATTTAAAGGCAGGAAAGCTTCATTTTGGCTCAGGGTTTTGGAGGGTTAGTGCATAGTACCTAGTCTCCATTGCTTCTGGTCCTGTGTAAGGCAGAATATTCTGGCAGGAGCCTGTGTTGGAGAAAAGTGGCTTATGTTAGGGCAGACAGGAGGCAGAGTGGACACTGGGAGAGGGAGGAGACAAGACATGTCCCAGGGATCTGATCTACTTCCTTCAGTTAGGCTCACTTCCTAGAGTTCCCACCACTGTTCAGAAGAATGTCACTAACTGGGACCAGGGAAAGGAATGGGGATGGAGGAAAGAAGGGAGGGTGAGCCAACATTAAAATATTATGAAAAAGCTGTATAGAAACTCAGTTGTTAGCTAACAAAAAACATAATTAAAACAGTAAGAGAGTTTGAACAGAAGTACCTGGTAGGTAATGTTGCTCCCTGAAGCATAGATTGTTACAGGAAAATTGCAGTGCCCCAGGAGCATTATACCTCCCAGTGAGTCAGGGATCAGGGAGGCCCCTTGAATCCCCCAGAATAATTCAAGCTATTGATTGCAGGTCACTGAGAAATCAATCTGGAACTGAACTGAAAGTTTTCTTCCTGCTGGCTAGCTGTCATAATGCTGGAGATAGCTTTGCAGGCTGCTAGGAGAGGAAAGTCATTGGCAGTCTTACCCAGCAGTGGACCATGTGGATTGTACCACCAATAAGCCAGACAAGATGTGTCCAGTGGTGCAATAGTGGCATGACTGTTACGGAGGCAACCAACTCTGGTTAGATATGAAGCCTGCTCCATGAAAGGAAATTCATGTCTGGTACTGAAAAACTAGTCAACAGCCTATGGTTGTGAAGGTCATAGGCCCTAGTATGGAAGCTACTACTGTTGTTTGGTTAAATGGGTCAATTGTGCACCTTAAATGGCCCTCTAAATATTTATGCTTATGTGCATAGATTAGTGCTGCTCTTATCTTTAGGTCAGAGAACACTTTTTTTTTTTTGCAGATGATGTTGACTACTGGGCATTCAAAGCTAGTCAAAGTGCTGAGAAGAAGTTCAGTGTCGGGCTGGAGAGATGGCTCAGCGGTTAAGGCACTTGCCGCTAGTGTTTAAGGCCCTGAGTTCAATTCCCCAGGACCCACATAAGCCACACCCACAAGGTGTGGCCCTGGTGTACTCTCTCTCTCTCTCTCTCTCTCTGTATCTCCGCTTGAAAATGAATAAATAAAATATTTTTTTTTTAAAAAAAGAAGTTCAGTGTTCAGCACTAACTTAGACACTTCTATCACACCCTTCAAGGTTTAGGGAACATAGTGGAAAAGGGGCATCAAGATGGTAAGAGCCAGAGGATGGGGTGGAGTGCTTAGGAACTCTGTCTTCTGAAACACTAATGGTCTTACAGTGGTTGTCGTCTACCAGCACAATACTGAACTCATCAATGTCCCATCATGGATGGTAGAGAACAGCAAAAAGGAGGCATCAAAATAGAAGAGGAAACAGTTGGAAAGGAGACAAGGTTTAGTGAAAGGGGGAGGGGGCAAAAGAAGATATTGAGAGGGGCTTATGATCAAAATACCATATGTACATGTATTAAAATTACCAACAAAAAGTAAAAAAGGAAAAGATTGTCACTGCTTAGACACAAAGCCTTTAACATCTGAGCTTGTGGGGAGTATTTTATAATCAAATAATGGCTTTAGTTCATCGTATAGATTTGCCCAAGGCACTATAAGGCATATTATCACCACTGGTACTTAGGAGGTAGGGAGTCTAACCTGTGGAGAATTCCAGAAAAAGCGTACACAATTCTTGTGGAGAATTCCAGAAAGTACAGAAAGAATGTACAGAACTATCACACTTTTTTTGGTTCATCATCTCTCAGATATAGAAATGGGCCCAGAGATTTGGATAAATTTAAGTTCTTCAGTCTCTGAGTCATTTTCAACAGATCTGAGCATGCCCACTGTGCTAAGGACTGTGCTTACAGGAAGAAGGAAGAGATGAGTCCATCTTTACCCCAAAGAAACCCCTGATCAAGTGGCAGGTATATGCCAGCTGCATGCTCCAGTATAAAAAGGCACAATAGAGCTGGAGAGATGGCTCAGCAGTTAAGGCGCTTGCCTGCAAAGCCTAATGACTTGGGCTTAATTCCCCAGTACCTATGTAAAGCCAGATGCAAGACGGCACATGCAACTGGAGTTCGGTTGCAGTGGCTGGAAGCTCTGGTGTGCTCATTCTCTCTCTCTCTCTCTCTCTCTCTCTCTCTCTCTCTCTCCCTCTCCCTCTCCCTCTCTCTCTCTCTCTCTCTCTCTCTCTCTCTCTCTCTCTGTACTGGGATTGCAAGCATGCCCCACTATCCCTGTCTGTTTTTTTAACCTGGGTTCTTGGAATCAAACTCAGCCCTTCATGCTCTCTCCAGGCAAGAACTTTACTGACCAAGCTATCTCCCAAACTTGGCTTAGGGAATTTATTAGGCGTTGTATCCATTTCATTAATTTATTCATCCAATGAAATCATTATCTATATCTACAACATACACATGAAGACAATGATTTTTGGGCTATTGCAAATTTTGAATAAAGTCTCTGAGTAGTGAGTGTTGACAGGGTAAGAAAATCATCAAAGAGAGGGCAATATTAGAGATGATCCTTTGGGATCAAATAGGAATTTATCCTAGGAAAGCATTCATCCCAGGTAGAGAGAAGGCTGAAAATGAATGGAATCCCAGAATTAGGGGTGCTGAAGCACACGTGGAGTGGGGGCAGTGATGGTTCTGCCTGTGCGCTGGAGTACTGATGCACAGGCTCTGTGGGGAGGGACTTTGTAAAGGTATAGACCAGCTGCAAGGACTGGATAGGCTTGTATCTCACTCGATTTTGAAAGGATGAGCGTCTTGCCCTGAGCCAGGAAACAGCAGGGTGGCTGCAGTGAACTGTCACCATAGTGAAGCTTCTTCAGAACCTTTGCTGCTGGCCTGTCACCTGTCACCTTGGACTGGGTTGAGTCTCTGAAGTGCACTGCTTGCCTGGGCAGCTTGATCTCTTTCTTCCTTCTGTGGCCTGTCCAGGACAGCCGTGTGCTGGGCAGGGGTCAGAAAGGAGTGACACGGATCCTGGGCTTTGAAGTGTTTGACATATTAGAGGATGAAAAGGGAGGAGGGACAGCCATGCCCTGGGCATTTCCCAGGAGCCATCTGC
>PVHP010052891.1:0-10949 GCA_004024765.1 Zapus hudsonius
AGGAGTATGACCTTGTGAGTTTACTGGGTGACCTTGAGACTCACAGTCATCTCTTCATGTTCATGAGTATCCTCGCTGTAGTGTGGAGGCTCACTGGTGGAGGTGAAGATTTAGGTAGCCTAAAAACAGATCTCCAGTCCTTTAGAAGACAGCCACCCCTGGGAACATCAAGAGGGTAGTGGAGACGACAAAAAAAAAAAGGCAAAGAAATAAAGAGTGTAACCAAAGTATCACTGTAGGTTGTGAGGTTAATTTTACTTAAAGCTCTGGGAGTTAGTGTGGAGTTTCTATCTCAAAGTTACCCTGTCTGAGGGGTAAAGTAACTAATACCTTTGTGTGGCAAGTTCTGTTTCTCATTGGTCGAGAGCTGCCTCTGAAAAGCAATATTTTCTTTATTATTATTATTATTATTATTATTTATTTTTATTGTCTATATTGAGTTACATTATTTAGTGGGCCAACCATGAGTTGTTATCCCCAATTCCCCAATGCCCCCCCTCCTCATCCCCAATCAGCTGCATATCCTCCTCCGTGGGTCGTCTAGATCAGTCCTTGTGACAGGGGACCATGGATAGCCTAGTATTCAGCCGGGTTCTCCTGGCCCAAGTCTGTTGTTACTGAGGGGTGCCATGCCTCTGATATTCTCCCCCACCACGGCTCTCACAATCTTTCCCTGAGTCGTGGTGGGTGAGTATTAAGGCTGCTTTAATGTTGCGAGCTTAGGGGTCTTTGTGTCGAAAATCCTTGGTTCCTGTCTCAATGGCCTATCCTGTATTGATTAAATGGCTGTGGTTATAGGTCCCTTGTTCCTCTGTCATTGTCTGTTGGATTCCCTATGGATCCTCCCTGATATGACTGTGGTGGCTCCTCTCTTGCCAGGATCTCAGCTATCGGCCTATGGTCGGTTGGTAGGGTTAGATGGGCCCCAGCTCTCTCACTGCATCCTGAAAAATACAAACACAATCTTTTCTTGACATTATTAGGAGATTGATAAGCTTGAGTGGTGTGGGTCTTGTGTATAAGACAAAAGCTCCCCAGTGTTTTGAAGTAAGAGCTTTTAAACCATCATGATATTGCAAGAGGAGATAAGGTATTAACATACTGCTCTGTCAAAATCCTACTTATCCTCATTTACACCTCTGATCATGTTTGTGATAGCAACCCCAATAGTCTGTGCTCCACTAGCACTTATTATAAAAAACTATATCATCTATATCTATATCTATATCTATATTTATCTGTATCTATTATCTATATCATTCTATATATATATATCTATATCATATCTATATCTATATCTATAATCTATATATATATCTGTATCTATATCTATATCATCTATCTATATCATCTATATCCATATCCATATCTATATCAATGTATACCTGTCTATATCTATATCTATATATCTATCTATTATCTATATCATTCTATATCTATATCTCTCTATATCATATCTATATCTATATCTATAATCTATATCTATATATATCTGTATCTATATCTATATCATCTATCTATATCATCTATATCCATATCCATATCTATATCTATATCAATGTATACCTATCTACATCTATATCTATATCTATATCTATATCTTTATCTATATCTATATCTATCATCTATAACAATATCTAATCTATATATTCATGTGAGCATTCGGATGTATTCTCCCTAATTATTCCATAAGTATGCTGTCAAATATACTCCTCCTTTCAAAGGCAAAGGCACCTTCGACTTAATTCACCTTAAGTGTACCAAAAGTTATGAAAATCCAGCAGGTTAAAGATCAAAAGATTGTCCCTGAAAGTTCTGATGAGTGGTTAAAAATACGAGACTGCACATAGAATATTTCTTGTGCTTTTTTTGCTTTTGGCATTGTAGGCTCTAGTGTTCTAGGCAACATATTTAACTGAAAAAAATCTGTTTCATGAGGTGAAATCATGAATAATTTATACCTACTTCACAAAGCCATTGTAAAGATGAAAAATATAATAATGTGTGGCACTGTTTCATACAACTTGTGACACATGGAATACTTGATAACTGGTAGTGTTTATTGTGTTGCTTTTTTTAAAATCTAGAGATTCCTTCTAAAAATCTCATTCAGAAGTGGCCACATTTGACTTCTAGAATGCTCTGAAGGGATCTCCAGTGTTTGTTCTGCATCTTTTGATGTGAGAGATGAAAAGAAATGTATCCTGTAGTTTCTTCTAATCCACAATGTTAATAGGAATCTAGCCAATTAGAAAATAAATTGCATTAATCAAAGATTTCATACAGAGCCTGGCTTAGAAACTCCGTGTCTGTTATAATAATTATTACAATAACTAATTGCAAGTTTGACCTCGCAAACACAGAATATTTTTAAAAAAGTAATTTGCTTTGCAATCAGTTTCTCATGGGAAAGCATTCTTTAGCAGTGCTTTCAGATCTGCACACTAACTTATCACGAGTAAATTAACAAAGATGCCCAAGGAAGAAAAAAAATTAAGAATCCCTAATGCCGGCACCTAGAAACATTTCCTACAACTACGCTATTTCACTCTTGTTCTTTTGATTTATTAATCGGTTCATGTTAATTGGTCTTATACTTCAGCCATGTGTGTTTGGTGATGGTCTTGAGCCTGCATCCAGGCTAGAATGTGGACGACTGCCTCTCCCCCATCTTAACATCTGAGCTTGAATCTTCATTCAGGAGTGAAAACAGAGAAGGAGCTTAGAGAAGAGGTGGGGAGGAGAAGGGTTAACCAAAACTAAGACTGTGAATGGATAGTGACTTCAAAGGAATCAATTTTAATCAAGTACCAAAAAATTCCCTTTACTTAGTAGACTCCAATAGCACTTTCATTAAAATGAAGACAGATGAAACAGATGTGTTTAAATAGTGCCTCCATTGTATCAACATTTATTCCATAGAGTTTTTTTAAATATTTTATTTATTCATTTTTCAAGCACAGAGAGAGAGAGAGAGAGAGAGAGAGAGAGAGAGAGAACACCAGGGACACCACCTTGTGGATCTGACTTATGTGGGTCCTGAGGGATTGAACCTGGGGCCTTCGGCACTGGAGGCAAGTGCCTTAACCACTGAGCCATCTCTCCAGCCCTCCATAGAATTTTTAAATTATAAATACTTCTCCAAATGTGCATTTTTAAGTCAATCATCTTCCACATCTGATTTAGTCATTTCTCTACCTGTGGAACAGTAACTTTATTTGCAACTGTTGTTACAGTAAATTGACTGTAGCTATGATATCCTTGAACATAAATCATTGTTACATATCTGATTGTGTCTTCAGGGACAATTCTCTGAAATATAATCACTAGAGAAATGAATATGGTGTTTCAAAATCTATTGTTTTAGCTTATTAAAGCTCTCTTTAGAGCATTTATTTTATTTATTTTTAAAAATATTTTATTTATTCATTTTCAAGCAGAGAGAGAGAGAGAGAGAGAGAGAGAGAGAGAGAGAGCACACTAGGGCCACCACCTTGTGGGTCTGTGGGTCTGGCTTATGTGGATTCTGGGGAATTGAACCCTGGGCCTTAGGCACTGGAGGCAAGTGCCTTACCCACTGAGCCATCTCTCCAGCCCTATGAGCATGGCTTCTAAGAAAGCCTCACTTATTCCAGAAAGGGGCCCACTCCAGTGTTCCCCACAGACAAAGAAACAGCTATGAGGCAGCAAGGAAATCTGGTTGCTCCTGGGTGCCTGTGTCTGCTGTGGACCTACTCATGACCCCTGTGTGGTTAAGCATCCTCATGGAGGTTGTTTCCACCATTGTCAGGAACTAAGACCCCTGGGCCCTCTCCAACACAATGACCACAGGTCTGACTCCTCAACAGACCTGACGTCACATTGGGTTTTCCACACGCCTCCCATTTTGTGGCAATCGTGGGAGAAAAATTACAAAAGGAAAAAGCCTGTGAGTCCTCATTTGGGACATCTTGAGTGACATATATGCAACTTGTCTGATAAATATTCAAAAAGGTCTCTATTTGGATGTGGTGGTCCAAGCACACTCTCTTGGCTTTGTTTCTCATGGGTGACTTAATCCACACTGCTAAGGCCACCTGTGAATTTTACCTAAATTCCCAGCTTCAAGGAAACCTGGACTCAAAGCAAAGCCTCTGTACCTACTCCATACACGATGTGAACCTTCCTCTGCTCTTCTGTATTGACAAGAACAACATTATCTTTGTTTCCCAGTTGGGTTCCTTTTTTTATTTCTTTATTTTAGAGATTGTTGCAAAGTTACTGTAGAAATTGTTAGACATGGCTTCTCTATAATTGATTTTAAATGTACAAGTTTTACTAATTAAAAGAAGACCATAAGACAGGTGTATATATCTGTTTGTGAATTTATATTTTAAGAATCCCTAAGTTTCTTTCAATAATATCAGACTGCTCAATTTATTTCCTAACGTCTTTTAAAGATTTTTGAAGTCTTAGTCTACTTTTTAGCTAAGTTTAAATACTACGAAGCTGAGTTCTTCAGATAATATTCTAAACCCAAATCAAACATACTCCGTAAATTTGTTTTCTTCTTATATTTATAATTTTCAAAAGAATATATTTCTCTGTATTAAATACTCTGCTATTTGTTCATTTCTGTAATTTGAGTCCATAGTCCTTTCTTAATCACATTTTAGATTTTAGATTTCTGTTCACACATTGTAGAAGAAAGAGACCCAGGCAAAACTAGCCTTTTCCCACAAGCCAGTTTTTTTCCCTCAATTTCAGTCCCTGCTTCCCGGTTCTGGCTGTCAGAGTTTCCTCTCAAGACTCAAGTTAGTGGGGTAGCAGATGGAAATAGCTTCTGGTACTAATCTGTGAGTCTAGTTTACTCATGTGGCTACAGAACTGAGAAAAGAGATCACCTGGTTGCTCTGGATTGGAATTAAGAAAAGTGAAATTGATTCTTCAGTATTTAAAAATTAGAATAAATGTCAAACATTTCATTAGAATAACACAGACAATACTGGTTAAAATTTCTATATATAATAGCCGTTTATGGGGAAAGGATATATAGCTCAGTAGGTAAGAGGCTTAGTGTATAATTCTGAGGACCAGAGTTCTAATCCCCAGCACCCACAAAAAATGCCAATCGAGTTGAGATACACCTGAAATCCCAGCCCTGGAGAGGCAGAGACAGGGCCTGTGATCACAGGTTAGCTAACGTAACTGAATCAGTAAGCTCTAGACTCAATGGGAAACTATGTATCAAAAATTAGCTGGAGAGATACTGAAAAACACACCTGATATTGACCTCTGACCTCCATATGCATATCTACACACATGTACACATACATATAAACATCATATACCAACACATATTCACCACACTCATCCATATACACAAAATAGCACTTTATTAGTAAATGTGTTTTAATTGATCACTAAATCTTTAATGGTATTTTTATGTTTAGCTTATGAGTAGGTCTATCATTTTATAGGACACTAAAAGTATTCTATTTTATATTTAGTTTTCTTATTTGAGTTACACCAATCATAGATTCGTAGAATTCAACAATTCAAGGTGCATTCACAAGTATCTCTGGATGGAAAATTGCTTTCATCTCGCACACCAACTCTCCCTTATTAGAAAAGAGACCAATTATCTCTATAGCAATAATTCTCATCACAAGAGGGACAAATTACAGTACATGTTACATTTCTGCTACATTTACTCTGATCCATCCCTCATTTTCTATACACACTTAGAAACCTAACAAAACAGGAAGCAAATCCAAGTTTAAAATTCCAATAGCTGGGGCTGAAGAAACCGCTTAGCAGTTAAAGCATTTGCCTGCAAAGCCTGATGACTCAGGATTGAGTCTCCAGTACCCACGTAAAGCCAGATACACAAAGTGGCTCATGCATCTGTACTTCCTTTGCAGTGGCTAGAGATTCTCTCTTTCTGTCTGTCTTTCTCTGCTTCCAAATCAGTAATGAATAAATAAATAAATACATATATACATAAATAAACCCATAGATGAAAAGATATATAAAATCAATTTAAAAATCCCATTATCTAGCAGGGTGTGGTGGTGCATGCCTTTAATCCCAGCACTCTGGAGGCAGAGGTAGGAGGATCACCGTGAGTTTGAGGCCAGCCTGAGACTACAGAGTGAATTCCAGGTCAGCCTGGGCTTGAGCGAGACCCTACCTCAAAAAACCAAAAACCAAAAAAAAAAAAAAAAATTCCATTATCTTAGTATTCTCTAGAGGAAACGTTGCTATAATCTAATCATTTTCCCAATACATCAGTATTTTTTATGCATTTTTGATCTTTATTACTCAAAATTTATTTTTTAGCTAACCCCTAGTATGAATGAAATAGCACAAGGTTTTTATAATTTATAAAGCCTTTATCAAAGAATAAACAATATTATATTTTTAGATCTAATACAGTCAAGACTTATTTAAAGTTTGAGATCATCTTAGCTCCTTAGCCCTACTCAAATAGTATAAAAATTACATCTCTACTCACAGTAGGATTCAAAAAATGGTATCTGAAACCTAATGTTTTGTAACTTTTCTTGGGCAGATGTGAACATCAATTCATGCACAAGTGGCAGACTCAAGAAACAATTCTACCCAACTCTGTATTAGTGAATCAATGAGCTTAATCGAGATTACATAGATGAGTATGAGAGAATGGTTATTTCCAGGAGCAGGGGTGATTCAAAGTATCACCAAAAAGCCCATGGCAGGATGGATGAAATTTCACAAAAACTGTATCCTGTTCAATGTGCAAGTACCTCAACTTGGCAGAGTCTCTTTCCCCCAGGAATTGGTATTACTTATCCAACCATGCAGAGGGGTTTTTGGGAACTGTCCAAGTTTTAGAAGTTTCTTTAGTCTTGATAGCAATATAATTTGCTTCCTGAGGTTTGTCACTGCCCACCGGCCACGGGGGCAATGATAAAACACACACACACACACACACACACACACACACACACACACACACACACACACACACACACACACACCGCATATGGGTGGAAGAATGCGCATTCTCTCTTTATTGCTCTCTCAGATCTCATTGCTCATACCCCATACCTGTTACCTCATTCCTCATATCTCATTGCTCATATATCTTGCAGGTATGCTACAGAATATATAAAGAGAGCTCATTGCCAATCAGGGAGCTATTTATTGGTCTATGACAAGAACCTGTGGGCATGATGTGCAAAGAGCCAATCAGGACTCCCTCCTGAAACTCATGAAGCCAAGCCCCTCTTGGCAGGCTGTCAGGTGCCCTCCAAGACTAAGCCAGGGTGTGCCTCCAAAGGCCCCCAAAAGCTCTCGCCCCCAACAAGGTTTTTGAGCCCTTTTTCTCCCTCTAGAAGAATGTTTTTCATTATAAATAACTACATAACAAGTAAAATATAATAATGGTGGGGTTGGAGAGATGGCTCAGTGGGTAAGTCACTTGCCTGATGAGACAGATTCAGTACCCCACTATCCACATAGAACCAGTTGCACAAAGGGGTGCATGCATCTGGATTTTACTTAGAGCATCAAGAGGCCCTGGAGCTCCCATTTTCTTTCTCTCTCTTCTCTCTGTGTTTGCAAATAAATAAATAAATATTTTAAAAATACTAACAGTGATAATGATTTTATCCATAAGTTTTCCATGCAACCATGATTTGCTCTAAGATCTTGACTCATCTAACAATAAACATTCTACACTAAAAATATTAAAATAGGGCTGGAGAGATGGCTCAGCAGTTAAGGCAGTTGCCTGCAGAGCCTAAGGACTCAGATTCAGTTCCCCAGGACCCACATAAGCCAGATGCACAAAGTAGCACATGTATCTGGAGTTCATTTATAGTGGCTGGAGGCCCTGGTGTGCCCATATTCTCTCTGTCTCTCTGTCTCTCTGTATCTCTCTTCTTACAAGATGAATAAATAAAATATTAAGAAATACATTAAAATGCATTTCATTCTTTTTTACATATCCTGCACTGGATGTGATGCCTAAAATGCAGCCATAATTTATTTTAAACTAATCTCAGGGGCTGGAGAGATTGCTTAGTGGTTAAGGCACTTGCCTCCAGTGCCTAAGGCCCCAGGTTCAATTCCCCAGGACCCACATGAGCCAGTCCCACAAGGTGGTGGCCCTGGCATTCTCTCTCTCTCTCTCTCTCTCTCTCTCTCTCTCTCTCTCTCTCTCTCTCTCTCTCTCTGTATCTCTCTGCTTGAAAATGAATAAATTAACTACTTTCTAACATTTGATTAAGTTAATGACTCGCACAAACTTGCAAGTTTCATGGGCCTAACTTCCTTCTTAGAAGCTCTGAGTTCCCAGTCAAATGAAATTTCAGTTTATCTCACCTTATGCGGCAAAGCCATTCAGCTTTTGAATAGTTATCACTTTATTGTACCTGTTGATGTTATTAGTTCTAATGTTATATCTCCTAAATGGCTGTCAGCTTACTGGAGACAGAATTTATATGTATTAATGTATATAACTATCTGGAAAGAGAAGCTGTGAATATTTAGAACATAACTAACGCCTGCTGAATGAATAATTAATAATGTGAAGAAGTGTGAGCCAGCAGAGTATTCTGATTTAATGAGGTTGGTGTGAAGATTGAATTTAAACAAAAGACTATTAAAAATACCTTGAAATGTATATTATGCTATATAACTTTAAAGGATATTGAATTCATGAACTCTTACACAGAGTTTTAGGGAACTATGCTATGCCAGCGTGACTATTATTGAATGTTTCTTATAATTCTATACAATGTGAATTAGACATTTAGCATCATTGATGAATAAAGACAAAATAACTGGTAATTGAAACATACTTGGAATATGCTTTAGGCTTTTTAGGACAAATATATTTATGTGAATTCCTTGAACTAACTGAGATTCAAGGAACATTTATCTGAGAAATAATTTTTGTCTTTCTTTTATTGTCCATAATGAGTTACATTGTTTAGTGGGCCAACAATGAATTGTTATCCCCAATTCCTCATTTCCCTCCTTCCCCATCCCCAGTCAGCTGGATGTCCTCCTCCGTGGGTCGTCTGGATCAGTCCTTGTGACAGGGGACCATGGATAGCCTAGTACTCAGCCCGGTTCTCCTAACCCAAGTGTGTTGTTACTGAGGGGGGCCATGCCTCTGGATAGTCTCCCCCACCACAGCTCTCACAATCTTTCTGTCCCCTCTTCTGCTCAGTTCCCTGAGTCGTGGTGGGTGAGCATTAAGGCTGCTTTTTTTTTTATTGTCCATAATGAGTTACACTGTTTAGTGGGCCAACAATGAGTTGTTATCCCCAATTCCCCATTGCCCCCCATCCCCATCCCCAATCAGCTGGATATCCTCCTCCGTGGGCTCTCTGGATCAGTCTTTGTGGTAGGGAACCATGAGATAATTTTAATGTCTGGTATGAGCCAGGCTATATTAGGTTTTAAGAGTTAAGGATATAGTAAATAAAATGGACATGTTCACTGCCTACAGCGAGTTTGTTTTCCAAAATAATTTCTCTCTCACTATATCATCATAGTTTTGTAATTGGGGCTCTGAAAATTTTCTCAGATAAAGACTTTAAGCTGCTTCATCCCTTTGCCTCTTAAGAGATTTGATAAATTCTTTAAGATGAAATCCCTCCATGAAGAATTTGGTAATCAACTTTTAACCTTTTGGATCTGAAAGAATAATTCCCTGTCACTCTGGGATAAGGCAATAACATTACCTGGAGAGCAACTGCTTTTATTCTTGGTATCAAGAGGTCTCATTAATTCAGATGGTTTAAATTAGTCGATATGCTTGAAAGCAGCAGAGACGGAAGTTGTGTGTCCTGTCCTCCCACTCTCAGAACTTAAATAAGAGAGCCTGAACGTTCTTCCCTCCATTACTAAAGAAGGAGCTTCAGAAATGCACATGGTTGATAACAGATGGCCAAGGTCCTTTGCTGCCACAAGGACAGTAAAAAAAAAAATCACAAGGGCTGGAGAGACAGCTTAGTGGTTAAGATGCTTGCCTGCAAAGCCTAATGACCCGAGTTTGATTCCCCAGTACCCACATAAAGCCATATGAACAAAAATGGTGCATGCATCTGGAGTTTGTTTGTAGTGGCTGGAGGCTCTAATATGCCCATTCTCTCTGTGCTTGCAATTATATATATATATATATATATATATATATATATATATATATATATATGGTAATTGAATACACTCTGCTTTATTAATGACCTAGTGTGACAAATAAATCACATACATGTTATAGGTAATTAAATCATATACTGTATTTACTGATTGCATAGTCCTCTCTGATTTCATATTGGCAATCTGGGCGCTTTATAGTCCAGAAGTATGTCTTGGTTATAGACTTATTATTGTGACAAAATACCTGACAAAATAAACTTAATGAATGATGGATTTATATATATATATATATTATATATATTACATACATTTATATATATATATATATATATATATATATATATATATAAACTTAAGGAATGATGGAGTGTTGGTGGAAGGAACCCTCAACTCAGGCAGCAGGAGATTGAGTTTACTCACATTTTCAAGGACAAGGAAGCAGAGAAAGCAGAATTTGATGGTCATCTGGATGTCCTCTCTTTTCCCTGTTTAATTCAAATACTGCCATCCAGAGTCTCTGAATGTCTCCCCTCCTCAATTAATCCTCTCTGGAAATACACTCATAGTCACCCCCAACATTCTGTTTTATTAATTCCCTAGACATACTTTTCATCTTATCAGCTTGATAAAGAAACTTCTCAAAGAGTTGTAACATTCACGTTGAGGAAATGTTTACCTTAGTAATCAACTGGATCCAGTAAAATGTCAAACGTAGTTTTTCCAATCACCTTGGAGTCAAAGCTTGAGCCTATTCCATCCGTCTTATAGCCACTTAGATGAGCTATTAAATGTGGTAGCTTCTATGTTCTCGGGAT
>PVHP010052892.1:0-10964 GCA_004024765.1 Zapus hudsonius
TGATACAGGAATGAAGGGATAGGAACCCTTGAGCCCAGCCAACATGTTCCTCTTGCTTCCGTTGCCCGGGGAAGTTGGAAATTAGGGTCTGGGATCAGACTGGAGATGTGCTTCCTGCTAGACTTATGACCCTTTCTTTTAAAAATTATTTTTTAGGACTGGAGAGATGGCTCAGCAGCGAAGGCACTTGCCTGCAAAGCCCTTAATGACCAGAGTTCAATTCACCAGAACTCACGTAAAGCCAGATGCACAAAGTGATGCATGCATCTGGAGTTCATTTGCAGTGGCTAGAGGCCCTGGAATGGCCATTCTCTCTCTCTTTCTCAATCTTCTCTCTCTCTGTCTCTCTGCCTCATCCCTTGCAAACAAATAAAGAAAATGTAACTGCCACAGCCTCCTTGCTGCATCTCTGTAACACCTCTTCTTGGGCACACTTTTCCCTTTTCTAGTCTCCTCTCTAGTTTATTTTACTTTATTTTTTTTTTTGCTTTTCGAGGTAGGGTCTCGCTCTAGTCCAGGCTGACCTGGAATTCACTATGTAATCTCAGGCTGGCCTCGAACTCACAGCCATCCTCCTACCTCTGCCTCCCGAGTGCTGGGATTAAAGGTGTGTGCCACCACGCCGGGCCTCCTCTCTAGTTTTGTTCTAGTTTGGCGCCTACGCCAACACACAGTCATGTCCTTGCATATAAACATTACAAGCTAGCATCTCCATACAAGAACATGTGAGTTTTGTCTTTCTGAGCCTCGGCTGCCTGACTTATAATTCCTTCCAGATCCATCCAGTTTCTTGCAAATTCATTTTTTCTTTATAGCTGGGTAAAGTTCCATTGTGTACCTCATTTTCATGATGAAGTTATCTGTTTATGAACATCAAGGCTGATTCCACTTCCTTGCTATTGCGAGAAGAGCAGTAATGGACACGAATGGCCAAGTATCTCTGTCGTAGGACATGGAGCCCAGGGGTGGTATAGCTGGATCACAGCTTTCAATATCCACATGCCCCCCTTCATGGGCAGCGATGAATGAATATTTTTTTTCATATGATTGGGTGGTCTGTGGCATTTGTTCACTGCTCAGGCAGCCAAAGCTGTTCTAGTAATGATGTTACTATTTTATCTTTAGTGAGGAAACACTCACACAACATACAGTTAACCATTTGAAGTGCCTGATTCAAAGAGGGCAGCACATTTATCTAGTTCCAGAACATTCTCTCCACCCCCAGATTCTCTGGGTCCTAGATCAGTGACTCCTCACCCACCCTGCAGCCCCTGATAACCACTAATCTGTTTTTCTTTTTTCTTTTTTTGGTTTTAAAATATTTTTTTATTGTCCATAATGAGTTACATTATTTAGTGGGCCAACAATGAGTTGTTATCCCCAATTCCCCAATGTTCCCCCTCCCCATCCCTAATCAGCTGGATATCCTCCTCCGTGGGCCGTCTGGATCAGTCCTTGTGGCAGGGGACCTTGGATAGCCTAGTACTCAGCCTGGTTCTCCTGGCCCAAGTGTGTTGTTACTGAGGGTGCCATGCCTCTGGATAGTCTCCGCCACCACGGCTCTTACAATCTTTCCGCCCCCTCTTCCGCTCAGTTCCCTGAGTCGTGGTGGGTAAGTATTAAGGCTGCTTTAATGTTGTGAGCTTAGGGGTTTTTGTGTCGAGAATCGTTGGTTTCTGTCTCACTGGCTTATCCTGTGTTGATTGAATGGCTATGGCTGTGGGTCCCTTGTTCATCCCATTATTCTCTGCAGGGTTCCATATGGATCCTCCATGATATGACTGTGGTGGTCTTTCTTTTTTTGGGGGGGTTTGAGGTAGAGTCTCCCTCTAGCCCAGGCTGACCTGGATTCACTGTGTAGTTCCAGGGTGGCCTTGAATTTACGGGGATCCTCCTGCCTCTGCCTCCCTAGTGCTAGGATTAAAGGCGTGTGCCACCACACCTGCCTGGCTCACCAATCTGACCCTGGATTGGCTTTATGTATGTCTCATATGGATGGAGGCACGCAACCTTGGCCTATGGCAGCTGTCTCTTCCTACAGAACAATCTTGTCAAGGTCCCTCCATGACGGGAGACCTATCAGACCTCATACCTTCATGCCCTGGAATCGATTGTTTGGATAAAGCACAATTTATTAATTTTAACTTGCTCCTACCATGATGACCATGTGGCTTCAACTGCCGCTGACATTATGATGACTTGTGGGCTATTTCTAAAGAGCAGGTGCCTCCCTGAGGAGTTAAAGTAGGGGAGCCCGCAGAACACAGCTGTGAGTTCAAAGCCAACTTTCTCAGCACGTCTGGGACTCGGCAGCACAGCACCTGCCTGCTTCAGGTTTCTTAGCAATAAAATGAGCTAATGGTCCTCATTTTGTACGTTGTATTATTTATTTTATTTTATTTATTTTAAAATATTTTATTTAGACAGACTTCCAACACAGCTTAAAGTAGAAGCACAGAGACTCTTAAGGTCACAGCAACAACAATGAAACAGACTTAAAACTCATCCTCCATGACTCAGGGAACTGAGTTTGCCTGCAGGAAGGATTGACAAAATCCTTTTGGGATTTTGCAGAAGGGAGGAGTTCCCTTCTCCAGAGTGAGTCCTTCCCCCCAGTGGGTGGGTCTTCCAAGAGGACTAAATATAAGGAAGCTTGAGGGGAAGGGAACCTCTCTTCCTTCCTCCCCCAGCTGCTGGTGCTTGTTTGTGACTTGCATTCTCATCCTGCTCTCCTACCCTTCCTGGACATCGGAATCCAGTTTCCTCAGCCTCACATCATGAACTGAAGAGCAGCCACTCCCCAGGGAGACATCCTTCTGGGCTGGATTGGGACTGCTGAGGCCTCCAGCCATGTGGACTGAACAGCTACTGATTTCTTCACCTGTGAGCCTCCAGACTGCTATTGTTGGACTGTTGTAAGTTACCCCAATAAATTCCCTTTTATTATAATCCATTCTATCAACTCTGTTTCCTCTAGAGAACCCTAATACAGAAGTTGGTATCTCATGTAATCCAGGCTGGCTTGGAGCTCACTCTGTAACTGAGGATGACCTTGAACTCCTGATCCTCCTGCTTCTTCTACCTCTTGAGTGCTGGGTATGGACACCACACTCTGTTTATCACGTGTTACTTTCTGTTTAATTTTGTTTTTGTGGTTTCAGTAGGGGTGAGGTAGTATTCCCTAGTGGTTTCAGTCACATTTCTGAAGTTGTTTTGCTGACTCAGGACATGGTGCACGCCACACAATAATTGGACATTCTCTATGTCACTGAGTGGATGATCGGCCCATGGTGTCTGGGACCATGACAATACCTTCCAGATGAACTGTTATTCTAGCTGGACTCGACAGGCTCAGCAGACAAAAATGCAAGATTCCCTGTTAAGTTTGAACTAGATTAAAAAGAATGCCTTGTGAATAAAAGCATATTCTAGATACTCCCTAGCTATTACGGTGCCTCACACGCTCATGTCTTTGAACACTCGGGCCCAGCTGGGGCACTGTTTGGGAAGGTGATGGAACCTTGAAGAGGTGGAGCCTTGCTGGAGGAAGTGGGTTGCACACCTTGAGGCTTTATAGCCCAGCCTCACTTCTATCCCTGCTTCGCTTCCTGACTGTGGTTGCAGTGTGACCAATCAGCTTCTATTCCTCCTGCCATGTCTTCCCCTCCATGACGGAACATACCCCTGGAAGAGCTGAAGTCAACCCCCTTCTTTCTTCAAGCTGTTTCTTTTTTTAAAAATATATTTTATTTATTCATTTTCAAGGAGAGAGAGGGAAAGAGAGAGAGAGAGCGAGAGAGAGAGCACCAGGGCCACCACCTTGTGGGTCTGGCTTATGTGGGTACTGGGGAATTGAACCCTGGGCCTTAGGCACTGGAGGCAAGTGCCTTAACTGCTAAGCCATCTCTCCAGCCCTCAAGCTGCTTCTTGTCAGACATTTGTTCACATAAATAAAGTAACTTTTGTAGTCAGCTTCTCATTGCTGTGGCAGAGAACCCACCCCAAAGCAGCTTGTGGAGGAAAGGGTTTATTTTGGCTTACAGACTTGAGGGGAAGCTCCATGGTGGCAGGGAAAACGATGGGATGACTAGAGGGTGGACATCACCTCCTGACCAACAGCAGGTGGACAACAGCAGCAGGAGAGTGTGCCAAAGAATGGCGAGGGGAAGCTGGCTAGAACCCCCATAAGCCCTCCCCAACAAAACAGCTCCAACAAGGTTCCAATTCCAAAAGTGACATCAGCTAGGGATCAAGCATTCAGAATACAAATTTATGGGGGACACCTGCATCAAACCCCCATATAGTAATTAATATTTAGGCCATTGTAGTGGTTTGAATGCAAAACATCCCCCATAGTCACATGTGTTTGATTTCTTAATCCTCAATTAATGGTACTTGTCACAGCCAGCCACACGCCGCTGGGATGAATCTCCAAACCAGGCACAGTTTATGGGAGGAAATGATTTATTCAAGCTACAATCCAGGGGAAGAACCATAAAAGTGAAAGAGGCTGGTCCTCTTTCACAGGTCTGAGCAGAGAGAGAAAAACCCATCACCAACACCACACACAGAACAGCAAACAGGCAGGAGGGGCCAAAGAGAATTTCTTCTCCTTTATATAGGCTTAGGGTGGGATCTTGCAACCCTATCCCAGACTAAATGGCTTCCTGAGTCTCTGGAATTTCCTTCCTGCATTGCCCACACAGGAAAGGATGTTTACTTCTAGCTCCTTTGAGCTTCCTTACATCCTGCCCGCTACTGAAAGGCTGCCTTCCTGTGAACATCCTCAGAGACCCACCCAAGATTACTTGAAAGGTCAAGTTGACATCAAAACTTAACCGTCACAGTACTGTTTGGGAAGGCTATAGAACTTTTAGGAGTCTTGCCGGAGGAAGTTGTCACTGGGTTTAGGCCTTGAAGGGTGACATCCCAGGCTTGCTTCCTCTCTGCTTCCTCATGTGACGATGGGCATCTCCTGTTTCTGCCATGCCTTCTCTGCCATTATGAAACTTCCTCTCCCAACTATAAATCATAATAAACCCTTTCTTTCCCTAGGCTGCTTTCCATCCAGTATTTTGTCCCAGAAATAAGAACGCAACTGATAGAGACATATAAATCATAATTAACACGAAATAATTATCGCTGATTTGAAATGCAAATGCAGCCAGGTGTCCTGTGTTTTATTTGGTGCCATCAATCACAAGACACCTCAGAGGCTTTTCTGTGGAACAGTTATTTTCTAAGGAAGAAGAGCTGATCTGCAGCCAGCACTTTGTAGACTTTTCACTCAGTAAGAAGACCACCAAGCTCCGACATTCGATCACCAGCTTCATTTTCTCAGCAAGGAAATTGCATCTCAGGGGACAGGAAGGCTCAGTGTTGAGGGTGGGGAACAGGTCTCCCAAGCATCTTCCACTCCAGCACCAGAGAAGCATTTGTTGGCTCCTTGCTGGATGGGTATCAGGCATTGCTAAGGAAACAACATGGGGTTAACTTTCTTGACCAATCCTCTGTCAGATATAGTCATTGTTGCCATTCTGTGAGTGAGAAAACAGAAGGCTAGGGAAGGGTGAGCCATTTGGCCCAGATCACACAACGAATGGATAGCAGAACTGGAATTTCTTTTTTTTAAAATTTATTGTCCATAATGAGTTACATTGTTTAGTGGGCAATCAATGAGTTGTTATCCCCAATTCCCCAATGCCCCCCTCTGCATCCCCAATCAGCTGGATATCCTCCTCCATGGGCCGTCTGGATCAGTCCTTATGACAGGGGACCATAGATAGCCTACTATTCAGCCAGGTTCTCCTGGCCATGCCTCTGGATAATCTCCCCCACCACGGCTCTCACAATCTTTCCTCCCCCTCTTCTGCATAGTTCCCTGAGTCATGGTGGATGAGTATTAAGGCTGCTTTAATATTGTGAGCTTAGGGGTCTTTGTGTCGAAAATCGTTGGTTTCTGTTTCAGTGGCTTATCCTGTGTAGGTTGAATGTCTGTGGCTGTGGGTCCCTCATTCCTCCCGTCCTTCTCGGCGGGATTCCATATAGATCCTCCACTGTATGACTGTGGTGGCTTCTCTCTTGCCAGAATCTCAGCTATCGGCCTACAGTCGGTTGATAGGGTTAGATGGGCCCCAGCTCTCTCGCTGCATCCTGAAAAATACAAACACAATCTCCATCGGAGAGTGAGATCAGTGTAGGTTAACAAATATACACAATTCTGGATTACCTAGATTCTATTTTTAGTAGCCTCCCTGTCACTCGCTCCCATAGTGCATCTTGTCTTGGGAGCCCAAGAGTACGGGATCCGGTGCCTATCGCCCTGAATCCCTAGTTCCAGACAAGGGGTCCCCCTCACTACAGAACTGGAATTTCTGCAGGATGTATGTCACAGACAATCCCTGAAACTTCTCTACTCCACCAGAGGGTTGTAAAATGGTTCTAATAATCCAGCAGTGGATGAGTGAAAAAAATGTGACATGATCATAAAATGGAATATTATTTGGCCCAGCCTCTGATGTGGACCTGTAACTCTAGCTAGTGGGTATCCCGAGGCAGGAGGATCACAAGTTTGAGGTCCTTTGGAAGAGAGAGTGAGTATAGGGCCAGCATGGGTACTTAGTGAGACCCTATCTTAGAATAAATATGGGAGGTAGTTCAGTGGTAGAGTGCTTAAGTGAGGTCTGTTAGTCAACCCTGTTGCTGTGACAGAGAACCTGACCAAAGGCAGTTGATGGAAGGAATGGGTTTATTTTGGCTTACAGACTCAAGGGGAAGCTCCATGATGGCAGGGAAAATGACGGCATAAGCAGAGAGTGGACATCACCTCCACCACAACACTGCAAACAGCGGCAGGAAAGTGTGCCAAACAGTGGCAAAGGGAATCTGGCTATAACCCCCATAAGTCTACCCCCAACAACACACCTCCAACAAAGTTCCAATCCCATCAGCTGGGGATCAAGCATTCAGAACACCTATGTTTGTGGGGTCCACCTGGATCAAACCACTTACAGGGCCCTTCCACATGCTGATATCCTCCAAGGACAAGAGAACATGGCTCCTGATGCTCACAGCAGCATGGATGGACCTCAGAAACACTGATCTGAGTGCAAGAAACCAGAGAGGAGGGTTTGTTTTTTCCAGACAGTTTATATTTCTGTTTGGCAGGAAGTTCCAGGACAGTGAAATTTAATCTACAGGGGGGCTAGAGAGATGGTTCAGTTGCTTAAAGTATTTCCCTCACAAGTATAACGACCCAAGTTCAGATCCCCAGCACCCAGATAAAAGCTGGGTGTGGTAGAATAAATTTGTAATCCCAGCACTGGAAACACAGGAGGATCCGTGGGGCTTGCTGGCTAGTTAGCCTAGCAGAATCAGTGAGAGAGTCTTTCTCAAGGATAAAATGGAGAGCAATTGAGGAAGATACCAGATGTTGACCTCTGGCTTCCACATATATGTGCATACATGTCCAGGGCACCCACACCTCTATACACACATCCATACACATATGAACATGCACACCATGAAGACATACACATACAAACAAACAAAACCCAGCCAGCATAGTGCCTCACACCTATAATCCCAGCTCTCAGGAGGCTGAGGTAGGAGTATCTTCATGAGTTTGAGGCTAGCCTGGGCTGCAGAGTGAGTTCCAGGTCAGCCTGGGCTAGAGTGAGATCCTGCCTCAAGCAAATAAGCAAGCAAACAAAACAACAATAAAATTAATGTATGAGGGGAAAAAAGTGACAATAAATGAAAGGAGCAGTTGTCATAGGAGAGTAAGACCAAGGTTTTGTGAAGGAAGGGACATGGGGACATTTTCTGGGGCAAGGACAATTTTCTCTCTTGACAGGGATTTGGGTATACATAATTGTCAAAGTGCAGCTAAACACCTCATAGTTTGATTAGATGCAAATCTTACCACAGAAGGAAAAGAACAGAACTCGAAATAATCTTGCTGAAGTCTTCAGAAGGATGCACGTTGATATCCACAAGTTGGAAATATTTCCTCAAACACCCAAATGGACTCATGAACAGGTAGGTAGAGTGAAGGAGAGACATGGAAAAAAACAAGTGGGGTTGGATATAATGGTGGAATCAAGCAGAGAACAGATGGCCATTGTAAAATTCTTTCCACTTAATTAAATTTATTTATTTATTTATTTATTTATTTATTTATTTATTTATTCATTTGCACGGGAGAGGGGAGAAAGAAGGGGAGAAAGAGAAAGACAGCGAGAGTGAGAGAGAGTAAGCGAGCGAGCGAGGGAGAGAGAGAGAGAGACAGAGAGAGAGAGAGAGAATGGCTATTCCAGGACCCCAGCCACTGCAAACAAACTCCAGATGCATTTGCCACTTTGTGCATCTGGCTTTATGTGGGGACTGGGGAATTGAACCCAGGACATTAAGCTTTGTAGGCAAGCACCTTCACCGCTGAGCCACCTCCCCAGCCCTCTTTCAACTTTTATGTTTGAAAATTTTGCACAATGAAATGTTGGAGCAAAGTGCCACCTGTATCAACCTTCTCTCTCACAGGTCTGTCAGTCTTTCCTAAGTATAAAAATAACAGCAAAAAAAAAAATCTTCAGGCACCTGGCAGAAAGTGTGTGGGCAGGCAGGCGCTTTATTTAAGGATTCACCTTGGCTGGTATTCACGGAGGAAGAGCTCACTTGCCATTTTCAGCTCTGTGCAGGGGAACTCTTTTTTTTTTCTGTCTGGAAAGACGTTTGCTTTGGTGGTGGTGGGGATTAGCTGGAAGTCTTGTTTTGCTTCCTTGTATGGCAGCCGAGGTACTTGCTATGGGCATCCTCGAGGCAGAGCCTGGAGGTAGGTTCTGGGCTCTGCCTGCCATATGGCCCCGTGTGACTACACGGGGGAAAGTTACCTAGCCATCACAAATGGAGACCCTCATTATCCCACAATGAACACCAAGGATCCTCCTGAGAAGGACCCTCAGGGTAATGGAGATGTGGGATAAGGGGATACAAGATAGAACCTATGTAAAAAAATTATATATACAGAAAAAAAATGAGTGCTGAATTCAGTTCCTAGTATTTCCAGTCAAACTGGAATGTTACACTGGTCTTAATTTGGCTCTGTATTCTCTTAACCTTGTCTCCATTGGGTCCTGCTCAGTTTTAGAACTTTAAAATTATTTTATTTGCAAAGAGAGAGGGAGAAAGGGAGGGAGGGAGGGAAGGAGGGAGAGAGAGAGAGAGAGAGAGGAAAGAATGAGAATGAGAATGGGCATACCAGGACCTTTTTTGGGGGGGGGGTTTCAAGGTAGGGTCTCACTCTAGCCCAGGCTGACCTGGAATTCACTATGTAGTCTCAGGGTGGCCTTGAACTCACGGTGATCCTCCTACCTCTGCCTCCCAAGTGCTGGGATTAAAGGTGTGCGCCACCACGCCTGGCTATGCCAGGACCTTTTGTCACTGCAAACAAACTCCAGATGTATGCTGCATTTGGTGTATCTGGCATTATGTGGGTACTGGGAAATCAAACTCAGTCTGATTCCCCAGCACCCATGTAAAGCCAGATGCACCAAGTGGCACATGCATCTGGAGTTTGTTTGCAGTGGTGGGAGGCCTTGATGAGCCCATTCTCTCTCTCCCTCTCCCTCTCCCTCTCTCTCTCTCTCTCTCTCTCTCCCTCCCTCCCTCCCTCCTTCTCTACTTGCAAATAAATAAAATATTTTTTTTAAAAATTGGATTTCAGAAACTTAACATCAAGACCAAAAAGGATATATATATATATATATATATATATATATATATATATATATATATATATATATATATATATATATATATATATATATATATTGCTGGGTGTGGTGGTGCACACCTTTGATCCCAGCACTTGGGAGGCTGAGGTAGGAGGATCACCATGAGTTTGAGGCCACCCTGAGACTACATAGTGAATTCCAAAATCAGCCTGGGCTAGAGTGAGACCTTACCTCTAAAAACTTTTTTAAAAAAGGTTCTTAGATTGTCATGGTTTGATCCAGGTGTCCCCCACAAACAAATGAATGTGTTCTCAATGGTCGATCCTCAGCTGATGGCAGTTAGGGAATTACAACCTCACTAGAGTTGTGCTGTTGGGGGCAGGTTTATGGGGGTTATAAGCCAGCTCCCCCTTGCCAGTGTTTGGCACACCTTCCTGCTGCTATTTCCAGTGCTGTGGCAGAGGTAATGTCTACCCCTCTGCTCATGCCATTGTTTTCCCTGCCAGGATGGAGTTTCCCCTCGAGTCCATAAGCCAAATAAACCCATTCCTCCACAAGCCACTTTTGTTTGGGTTCTTTCTGCACAGCAACTAGAAAGCTGACCGCAACATAGATATACTCAGAATCAGCAGAACATGAAGGGGACATCCAGACTAGAGGTTATAGATGCACGTGCAGTTAGGCAAACTTAGTCCTCTAACTAAATTTTTAGAAAGAATCCCCTATTGACCATCTGTGTCTAAGCATGACTAGGTATGTATAAGATTAAAACAAGATGTATCATAGCCAGGGACATATACTATAAAAATTATATGACCCCAACCTGTCAATCAAACCACAGCACCTCCCCAAACTGTGCCCATTGGCAACCTCCTTCTTGTGGGTGCCTTATGAAAAAGCTGCAGACCAGTTCTTAGAGCTGCTGGGTATTTCTCACTGCTCTCTTCTCTGTGTATTTCAAACCTTTGCCATCACAACATTACTCTTAGTAAAGTTTCTTGCTGTTTTAACTTTTTTTTTTATTTTTTATTTTTTTGAGAAAAACAAGTTTATAAAAACATCAAAATAAGTATGTTAGCAAGGCAACTCTGATTTGATCATTTTGTGGTGCATCCGCTGCAGGTGCCCCAATTCTGGTAGCCAAGACTCTTGCTTGACTCCTCCTCAGGCACTAGACCTCAGCCAGCACATCTCCAAGAGGAGTTTCCCAACACTTCCCCACCTTGGCTTCTC
>PVHP010052893.1:0-10949 GCA_004024765.1 Zapus hudsonius
GGAACCTCATGGGTCACTTTGGTCAACAGCTCAGTGAGGGAAGGAACCCGTGACTGGGAACAGGGGTTGTCAGACTGATCGATTATTCACAGGCTTAGACTCTCTCCCCTACTGCTCATGGCCCCTCTTGCCAGTCGATGCCCACTACTTGCTCAATAGGTTACAGTATGCTCATGAGGATTTTATGTTTTTGAACCTAATTCGGTTTAGCCTCATGCTTAAGCCATTCCCCTCCCCCATCCCTTACCCCTCATTCATGATGTCTCACTTCTTTCTACTAGTGTGCATAAAGAAAACAGTTATCCTGGTTAAGGACCACATATGAGGGAGAATATTCCGCATTTGATTCTCTGTTCTTTTGAGAGTTCACTTAGTAAGATCTGTTCGAAGTCAGACCATTTTTTCCTAAATTTCGATATTTCCTATTTCCTTTTAGCTGTGTAAAATTGTATCGTGTAAATATACCACAGTTTCTCTGTCCATTCCTTTATGGATGGGCATTTGGGTTGATTCCAATTCTTGGCTATTATGAATTGAGCTGCTATAAATATGGTTGTACAAATGTTTCTACGTCGAGATGTGACATCTTGTGGATAGATTCCTCATAGAGGGAAAGCTGGGTCCATTGGAAGGTCTATGTCCATTCTGTTCATATTCTCCCTCTCACTTCTTTTACTAGTCTGCGTAGAGTTTAGTTAGTCTGGTTAAGGACCGCTGATGAGGGAGAATATGCAGGGTTCGATTCTCTGATCTTTTGAGTGTTCACTTACTAAGATCTGCTCAAAGTCAGACCATTTTATCCTAAATTTTGAAATGTCATTTTTCTTTTCAGCTGAGTAGAATTCCATCATGTAAATATACCACAGTTTCACTGTCCATTCCTCCATGGGTGGGCATTTGGGTTGATTCCAATTCTTGGCTATTATGAATTGAGCTGCTATAAATATAGTTGTATGAAATTTTCTGCATCGAGGTGTCACATCTTGCGGGTAGATGCCTAGTAGAGGGATAGCTGGATCCATTGGTAGTTCTATGTCCATTCTGTCTAGGAGTCTCCAAACTGCTTTCCATAGCGGTTGAATGAGTTTGCAATCCCACCAGCAGTGAATGAGGGTTCCTTTTCCCCCACATTCTCGCCAGCAACGATTGTTGTTGGTTTTCTTTATGACTGCCATTCTGACAGGGGTAAAGTGGTATCTCATTGTGGTTTTGATTTGCATTTCCCTGATGCTTAAGGATGCTGAGCACTTTCTCAGATGGGACAAGGCCATTTGTGTTTCCTCCTCTGTGAATTCTCTGTTGAGATTGGTGCCCCATTTTGTGAGGGGGCTGTTTGAGATTTTGTTATGTATTTTATTGAGTTCTCTGTAACATCTTGAGATTAGGCCTTTGTCTGAGTTATAGCTGGTAAAAATCATCTTCCAGTTTGATGGGGGTCTATTGGCTCTGAGTATGGTTTGTTTGAGCCTGATCAGTTCCCATTGGTTAAGAGATTGTTGCATTTCCTGGGCTGCTGGAGTTTTGCTCAGGAAATTTTTCCCTACTCCTATTTCATATAGAGTTCCTCCTGTTCTTCCAGGGCGTTCAGGGTTACAGGACTGATATTGAAGTCTTTGATCCATTTGGAGTTGATTTTTGTGCATGGTGAAAGGAGTGGGTCTATTTTCATTTTTTACACGTGTTTATCCAATTCGTTCAGTGCCATATGTTGAAGACGCTATCTTTGGCCCAGCGTACATTGTTGGCCCCTTGTCAAAGACCAAAAAAACTGAAGTTACTTCCAATTAAAGATGGGTCTTCAATTCTGTCCCATTGATCCGACTGTCTGTTTTTATGCCAGTGCCATGCTGTTTTAGTTACTGTGGCTTTGTAATATGTTTTGAAGTCAGGCATGCTGATAACTCCTGAGTATGCTTTTTTACTTAGAATAGTTTTGGCTATCCAAGGTCTTTGGCACTTCCAAATAAATTTAGAGGTTATTTTTTCTATGAAGAAAGAGGCTGGGATTTTTACAGCATGACATTGAATCTGTAAATCGCTTTTGGCAGGATTGCCATTTTTACTATATTGGTTCTACCTAACCATGAGCATGCAACATCTTTCCATCATATTACATGCTCCTCTATTTCCTTCTTGAGTGTTTCAATATTCTCCTTATATGAGTCCTTCACAACCTTGGTTAGTGATATTTCAAGGTATTTGATTGTCTTTGAGGCTATAGAAAATGGGACAGTCTCTTTGACGTCTTTTCTGTCTGCTTGTCTTCTGCATATAGAAAAGCTACTGATTTTTGTGTGTTAAATTTGTATCCTGCCACATTGCTGAAGGCATGAATCACCTTCAAGAGGTTACTGATACTGTTCTTTGGGTCTGATATATAAAGGATCATGTCATCTGCAAAGAGGGATAGTTTAGTTTCTTCCTTTCAGATTTGTATCCCTTTTATGCTCTTCCCCTCTCTTATCGCTTGGGCCAGAACTTCAGGCATTATGTTAATGAGCAGTGGTGAGAGTAGACACCCCTGTCTTGTTCCTGAATTGAGTGGGAACTCCTTGAGTAGTTCCCCATTGAGAATGATTTGTGCTTTAGGAGTTTTGTAAATTGCCTTTATTAAGTTGAGGTATCAGCCTTCTATGCCTATTCTTTCCAGAGCTTTGTACAAGAAGTGGTGTTGAATTTTGTCAAAGGCCTTCTCCACATCTATTGAGATAACCATGTGGTTTTTGTGGTTGAGCCGATTAATGTGGTGGATTACATTAATCAACTTGTGTATGTTGAACCATCCCTGCATCTCTGTCTTGGTCAGGGTGGGTAATATTTTTGATGTAGCATTGTATCCGTTTTCCTAGGACTTTGCTCAGGATTTTTGCATCTAAGTTCATCAGAGATATGGGTCTATAGTTCTCTTTTCTTGTTGCATCTTTGCCTGGTTTGGGGATTAGGGTAAGGGTAGCTTCATAGAAGGTGTTTGGTAGCCTTCCCTCTTTTTCTATGCTTCTAACAAGCATCAGAAAGAGTGGTTTCAGCTCTATGCTGAAGGCTTGGTAGAATTCAGCTGAGAAACCATCTGGTCCTGGGCTTTTGCTTTTGGGAAGGTTTTTAATTACATCTTCAATCTCTGTGGAAGAGATAGGTTTGTTTAGTGATTTTATCTGCTCTGGGTTAAGCTTTGGTAGTTGGTAGGTGTCCATAATCTTATCCATTTCTCTAATTTTGTGGAGTAGAGGTTTTGGAAGTATGACCTGCTGATACTTCCAATGTCTTTGGAATCTGATGTGATCTCACCCTTGTTCTTTCTGATTTCGTTGATTTGTGCTTTCTCAGTTTTTCATTTGATTAGACTGGCCAGGGGTTTGTCAATCTTATTAACTTTTTCAAAGAACCAACTCTTTGATTCATCTATTTTTTAATCGTTTTCTTTATTTCCAATTCATTAATCTCAGCTTTGATTTTAATTATTTCCCTTCAACTTGAGCTCCTTGGGTTAGCTTTTTCTGTATTTTCCAATGATCTTAGGTGGGTGGTTAGGTCATTGATTTGAGACCGCTCTGTCTTTGATATGAAGGCATTTAGTGCAATGAACTTCCCCCTTATAACTGCCATCATTGTGTCCCACAAGTTCTGATAAGATGTGTTATCGTCATCATTTATTACTAGGAAATTCTGAATTTCCTGTTATATTTCTTGGATGACCCAATCATATTTTAGGAGACAATTATTCAGGCGCCAGTACTTTGTGTATTTTCTGGGTCCTGTTCCATTGTTAATTTCTATCTTTAATGCATTATTGTCTGATATGATGCAAGGAACTACATCAATCTTCCTGAATTTGTTTAGGGATCATTTATGCCCTAGGATGTGATCAATTTTAGAAAAAGTCCCATGAGCTGCTGAGAATAATGTATATTCTGTGTCTTTGGGGTGGAACGTTCTGTAAATATCTGTTATCCCCAACTGGTCAATGGTGTTTTTGAGCTCCATTATGTCCCTGCTGATCTTCTGTTTGGTTGATCTGTCTAGAGCTGATAGAGGTGTATGAAAGTTTCCTACTATGATGGAATTAGAGTCTATTTCTGCTTTATTTTTGAGTAGGGTTTCCTTTATGTACTGTGTTGCACCTAAATTTTTTGCATATATGTTGATGGTGATATTTTCCTGTTGGATAATTCCTTTGATGAGTAAGAAGTGACCATCAGTATCCTTTTTAATTGATTTTGGTGTAAAGTCTATTTTGGCAGAGATTAATGTAGCCACACCCACTTGCTTTTTACTTCCACATGCCTGGTAAACTGTTTTCCATCCTTTTACTCTAAGAAGATTGCTGTCTTTAGAGGTAAAGTGCATTTACTGGAGGCAGCAGATGGAAGGGTTCATTTTTATGATCCACCCTGAACGTCTGTGTCTTTTTATAGGGGAGTTAAGTCCATTTATATTCAGTGATATAACTGTGAGGTTTGCTTTAAGCCCTGCCATGCTGAAGGTTTAATGGAGTTTGGTGTATATGCTTCTGTTATTAGCACACTGACTGTGATTGTCGTGCCCAATCTCTGGTACTCTTCTGAGGTAGATTTCTTGTTTCTTCTGTGTGGGATATTTCCTGTAGGACCTTCTGTAATTTTGGCTTTGTGTTCAAATAGTTGTAGAGCTGGATTACTTCATGAAACACTTTCAATTCTCCATCTATTTTGAGGGATAGCTTTGCTGGGTACAGTATTCTAGGTTGAAAGCAATAATTCTTTAGGCCCTGAAAAGCATTATTCCAAGCCCTTCTGGCTTTCATGGTTTCTAATGAGAAGTCTGAGGTAAGTCTGATGGATTTTCCTTTATAAGTTATGGTTTGCTTTTCTCTTGCAGCTCTGAGTATTTTCTCTTTGTTTTGTATATTAGGCATCTTGATTAAAATGTGTCTTGGATAATTCTTCTTCATGTCCTGTCTGTTTGGAGTCCTCTGGGCACCTTGAATGTTGAGCGGGCTTTCTCTTGTTAGATACGGGAAGTTTTCTTGAATAATTCTGTTGAAAATATTTCCTATGCCCTTAGCCTGAGCTTCTTCTCTCTCTGGGATCCCCAAGATTCTAATATTGGGCCTCTTTATGGTATCCCATAGATCCCTCAAATGTTGCTCACTTGATTTCTTGAATTTATTGAAACCTATGACATCCTTATTAATTCCTTCTATCTTGTCCTCAAGGTCTAAGAATCTGTCCTCCAGATTGTCAACTCTGGGACTGATTGATTCAAGGGAGGTTTTTAACAACTCCATTTCATTTTTGGTTTCTACTATAACTTTGTTTATGGTCTCCAATTCTTTGGTGAGATCCAATTTCCAGTCTATTTTTGTTTTTGCTAGGGATTCCTGAAAATCATTTTTAAGTTTTCTTAAGTCCACATCAAATTTAATCAATTGATTGTCTAGCTCCTCCCGTAGTTGGCTCACCTTCAATTCACTTAAAGTGTTTCTGAATTCAATCATATTTCTCTCCATTAAATTCAGTCTGGAGTCTATGCTTATGTTGGTGAATTTCATCTCATTCATGACTTTTTTTATAGTTTCCATATCAGCCATTAACTGCTTCATGTTTGCATTACAATTGTGGTCAGTAGTCATATTATTCTCTCTTTGGGATGGTATATTTGTTGTCTCCAATTCCTTGTCATTTTCCTGTTCCATAATGGAACTAGAGGCCCTGAGTTGGGGAGTTCCGTCTTTAATTTCTGTGGGTATTTTTCTTTGGTTTCTGCCCATGTGCAGGTAGGGGAGTGGGACTCAGGCACCCTGGGGAGTGCTGTTCAGCCTGCTTTGCTTCCAGTGGAATGATCACCAGGTTTTGTTCTTACACTGAGGTCTTTCCTGTTAGGGTGTTCTGTACCCAGAGAGGCTTAGATCTTTACCTCTCTGGATTCCTCTGTATGTGACTTTTTAGTCTTAGAGCCACCACATAGGCTCCTGTACCCAATTGGTATGCTGCAGTAGAAAGAGTCCTAGCACCCCAAACTATAGAGCCCAGTGTTTTCCCACCTGATTTCAGCAAGCAGATCTGGAATGCTATCTCTCCCACTAGGGGTAGAGACTCAAGGCTCTAGACTCTCCTTGGGCCAGTTCTTGGTGGACGTATTCTGCTTCCACGCTCCAACAGAGCCCCAGTTGCCCAGTGAGCCTGGTGAGAGCTTTGTATTGCTCATGTAATCCGTGTTCTCAACTTCCTGCAACAAGCAGGTTTGCCAGTAGGGGCAGCTTCTCTCACCTCCCCTTGGCTGATATCATGATGGATCAACCTGCTTCCAAGCACAGCTCCCTTCCTTCCTAATGCCTCTGACCTTCCCCTCCCCCACTTATTTTCAGAGCCCCTCCGATATTCTGTGTACCCCCTCAGGACCCCATCCTAACTTTATAAATGTTTTGACCTGGGAAGAAGCTGACCTCTGATACCCGGCTGGTCCAACCTGTGCACTCCTGGAAGTGGCACGTGGTCCCTGGTACCTGCTGAAGCCGCCTGTGCCCTCCTGGCAGGGTCTCTGCCCTCCCAGCACAGGCAGAGGTTCCCAGGTATCTGCCAGAGGCCTGGCCCTGCCCAGCAGCTGTGATTCCAAGAGGGCTTCTGGAACTGAGCTAGGACCGTTTGCACAAGGAGAACTTCTGCCTGTGTATGTGGGGGGGGGGGTCTTGGGGAGAAGTGTGCCCAAGAATCAGCGCTGGAGGGAGGGGGCCCCAGGAGGGAAATCCCTATTTTTAAATTTTAGTTGAGTTAAAATATATCCAGGAAAATTTTAAATGTGATGGAGAGTAACAATATTAATTTTATTGGAATATTAGTAAGAAAAATTAGATAAAACAATTAATATCTCACCAACACACTAAAAATATAGGAATGAGTAAAATACATAAAAATGTTAATAATGATAGTATGTACTTTTTAATAATGTTTCTGATATTCCTAATTTTTCTGAAATGTGATATATTATTTTTGCAATGATAAAAATAAAAAGGCAGGAAGTTTTCATTTGTAACTCCCAAAAAGAAAAGGAACACTATAAATGAAAAAAAAATAAGAGGGGAAAATAGCCAATAAAAACATGCAAAAGTAAATTCAACCTAACTTTTTTTATTTTTATTTTATTTTTTTTATTTTTCTTTATTTATTTATTTACTTTTTAATTTATTGTCCATAATGAGTTACAATATTAAGTGGGCAAACAATGAGTTGTTATTGCCAATTCCCCTCTGCCCTCCCCTCCCCCCTCCACTGGATAACCTCCTCCATGGGTCGTCTGGATCAGTCCTTGTGACAGGGGACCATGGATAGCCTAGTATTCAGCCAAGTTCTCCTGGCCGTACCTCTGGATAGTCTCCCCCACCACGGCTCTCACAAACTTTCCGCCCCCCACCAGCAGTGAATGAGGGTTCCTATTTCCCCGCATCCTCACCAGCAATGATTGTTGTTGGTTTTCTTTATCATTGCCATTCTGACAGGGGTAAGGTGGTATCTCATGGTAGTTTTGATTTGCTTTTCCCTGATGCTTAAGGATGTTGAACACTTTCTCAGGTAAGAAAAGGCCTTTTGTGTTTCCTCCTCTGTGAATTCTCTGTTGAGATAAGTACCCCGTTTTGTGAGGGGGCATTTTGGGTTTTTGTTATTAATTATTTTGAGTTCTCTGTACATTCTGGAAATTAGGCCTCTGTCTGAGTTGTAGCTGGCGAAAATCATCTCCCAGTTTGAAGGGGGACTACTGACTCTGAGAATGGTATTTTTGTCTGTACAGAAGCTTTTGAGCCTGATTCGGTCCCATTGGTTAAGTGACTGTTGCACTTCTTGGGCTACTGGAGATTTGCTCAGGAAGTTGTTCCCCACTCCTATCTCGTGTAGGGTTCCTCCTACTTTTTCTTCCAGGGTGTTTAGGGTTGTATGGTTAATATTGAGGTCTCTGATCCATTTGGAGTTGATCTTTGTGCATGGTGAAATGAGTGGGTTTATTTTCATTTTTTTACATGTGTTTATCCAATTTGTCCAGCACCATTTGTTGAAGATGCTATCTTTGGCCCAGCATACATTGTTGGCCCCCTTGTCGAAGACTAAGAAGTTGAAGTTACTTGCATTAAAGGCTGGGTCTTCAATTCTATTCCACTGGTCAGACTGTCTGTTTTTCTGCCAATACCATGCTGTTTTAGTTACTATGGCTTTGTAGTATGTTTTAAAGACAGGTATGGTGATACCTCCTACGTAATTTTTTTTTTTTGCTCAGAATAGTTTTAACTATTCGAGGTCTCTTACCCTTCCAAATAAATTTTGAGATTATTTTTTCAATGTCTGTGAAGAAGGAGGTTGGGATTTTTATTGGCATTGTGTTGAATCTGTGGATTGCTTTTGGCAGGATTACCATTTTCACTATATTAATTCTCCGATCCATGAGCATGGAATGTCGTTCCATCTCATCACATCCTCCTCTATTTCCCTCTTGAGTTTTTCAATATTTTCCTTATATATGTCTTTCACTACCGTGGTTAGTGCTATACCCAGGTATTTAATTTTATTTGAGGATATAGAGAACGGGACAGTTTCTCTGATATCTTTTTCTGCATGTTTGTCTTCTGTATATAGAAAAGCTACTGATTTTTGTGTGTTAATTTTGTATCCTGCCACTCTGCTGAAGGCATTGATCACCTTTAGGAGTTTACTAATACTGATCTTTGGGTCTGATATATATAAGATCATGTCATCTGCAAAGAGGGATAGTTTGACTTCTTCCTTTCCGATTTGTATCTTTTTATGCTATTCTCCTGTCTTATTGCTTGGGCTAGAACTTCAAGCACTATGTTAAATAGCAGTGGTGAGAGTGGACATCCCTATCTTGTTCCTGAGTTGAGGGGGAACTCCTTGAGTCGTTCCTCATTGAGGATGATTTGTGCTTTAGGAGATCTATATATTGACTTTATCATGTTGAGGTATAGGCCGTCTATGCCTATTCTTTCCAGGGTTTTGAACATGAAGTGGTGTTGAATTTTGTCAAAAGCCTTCTCAGCATCAATTGAGATGACCATTTGGTTTTTGCTGTTGAGTTTGTTAATGTAGTGAACTATATTTATCGATTTGCGAATTTTGAATCATCCCTGCATCCCTGGGATGAAGCCGACTTGGTCAGGGTGAATTATAGACGTGATGTGGGTTTGTATTCGGTTTGCTAGGATTTTGTTTAGGATTTTTGCATCCAAGTTCATCAGGGATATGGGTCTGTAGTTTTCTTTTCTTGTCACATCCTTGCCTGGTTTGGGAATTGGGGCAATAGTAGCTTCATAAAAGGAGTTTGGGAGCCTACCCTCTTTTCCTGTGTCCCTGACAAGCTTCAAAAAGAGAGGTTTCATTTCTGTGATGAATGTTTGGTAGAATTCAGCTGAGAAACCATCTGGAGCTGGGCTTTTCCATTTCGGGAGGTTCTTGATTACCGATTCAATCTCTGTGATTGTTATCTGATTGTTTAGGATCTTTATCTGCTCTGGTCTGAGCTTTGGAAGTTGGTAGGTGTCCAGGAATTTATCCATTTCCTCCAGGTTCTCTAATTTTGTGGAGTATAGGTTTTGGAAATATGACCTGATGATTCTTCCAATCTCCTCAGGATCTATTGTGATCTCACCCTTGTCATTTTTTATTTTGTTAATTTGGGCTTTCACAGTTTTTCGTTTGATTAAGTTGGCCAGGGGTTTGTTGATCTTACTGACTTTTTCAAAGAACCAACTTTTTGATTTGTCTATTTTTTCAATTGTTTTCTTTGTTTCCAAGTCATTAATCTCAGCTCTGACCTTAATTATTTCCTTGCGTCTCGAGCTCCTATGGTTGGATTTTTCCATCTGTTCTAATGACCTTAGGTGCGAGGATAGTTGGTTAATTTGAGACTTCTCTGTCTTTGTTATGAAGGCATTTAGAGCAATGAATTTCCCCCTTAGAACTGACTTCATTGTGTCCCACAAGTTCTGAAAGGTTGTGTCCTTATTATCATTTGTTTCTAGGAAGTTCTTTATTTCCTGTCTGATTTCCTGTTTGAACCATTCATTGTTCGGGAGCGAGTTGTTCAGTCGCCAGTATCTGTTGAAAGTTTTGGATCCTGTACCGGTGTTAATTTCTACCTTTAATGCACTGTGGTCTGATATGATGCAGGGGATTACATTGACTTTTCTGTTTTTGCTGAGGAATGATTTATGGCCCAGTATACGGTCAATTTTGGAAAAAGTTTCATACGCTGCTGAGAATAATGTGTAATCTGTGTCCTTGGGTCGGAATGTTCTGTAGATGTCTGTTATCCCTAGCTTGTCTATGGTGCTATTTAGCAACTTTATTTCCTTGCTTGTCTTTTGTTTGGACGATCTGTCTAGTGATAACAGTGGAGTGTTAAAGTCTCCTACTATGATGGTGTTGGCATCTATATCTGCTTTGCTTTTGAGTAATTTATGCTTAACGAACTGAGGGGCCCTTGCATTTACTATAGTAATGTCTTCCTGTTGTATCGTTCCCTTCATGAGTAGGAAGTGACCATCATCATCCTTTTTTATTGCTGTTGGTTTAAAGTCTATTTTGTCAGATATTAGAGTAGCTACACCCGCTTTTTTATCATTTCCACATGCCTGGAAAATTGTTTTCCACCCTTTTACTCTCAGTAGGTTGCTGTCTTTAGCAATAAGGTGTGTTTCTTGAAAGCAGCAGATGGAAGGGTCCATTTTCCTGATCCAACCTGCAATCCTGTGTTTTTTTATAGGAGAGTTGAGTCCATTTACATTCAAAGTTATAACTGTGAGGTTTGCTTTAAGCCCTGCCATGTTGAAGAGAATATGTAAGTTGGTATCTGAGCTGTTTTGTTATATCTTTGGCGTTACCTTGCTTGTTCTCTGTTCCTTTCGTGAGGTCGGATATTTGTCTCATCTACGTGGGATATCTCATGAAGTACCTTCTGAAGGTTTGGCT
>PVHP010052894.1:0-10954 GCA_004024765.1 Zapus hudsonius
GGATCCCAGTCAGGCAACCAAACCTCCGCGGAGAGACAACTCCTCCCCTCTCAGATCGTGGAGAGGACCACGTCTGAGGACCGGGTGCTTCCGCAGGGGAAGCCACTCTATTGGGGCCAAGGACCCGGAACCTGCGCAAGGGGACAAAGGCGTGAGCCCTTGGTGCACAAGGCCCAGCCAGCTCTGTGCTCCCCTGAAGGGCTGAGATCAGCTGGGGAACCCTGCTTTGGTCCCAAAGCCGAAGCCGAGGAGAGGCCATGACCTGGGGCCTGGATCCCAGTCCGGCAATGAAACCTCTGCAGAGAGCTTGGAACCCACCGCGAGGGGATAATGGCGGGAGCTAGTGGGGGGGAGGGCTCGGCCCTCTGCTCCACAGGGGAGCAGAGAGCTGCTGGTGAACCCCGTCTGCTCCGGCCCAGGGATTGGGGAGGGAGGGAGAGCCCGAACTCAGGTCCGGCCGGTGTCCAAAGCCTGGATACCAGCTGAAGATATCAAACCTTTCCGGAGAGTCCTGGCGTCCACCATCTTGCTTCGCCCCCCTGAGTGAATACATTCTGTAGAGTCTATATTCTTTGTCATGTATAACATTTGAAATTTATATTCACCTAGTGTGGTGGTTTGAATGTGAAAATATGTCCTCTATAGCCTCATGTACTTTTTAAAAATAAGTTTAAGGTGCTTATGTCTCTAGCAACCTGCTGGAGAGGGTATGTCATTGGAGGGCAGATCTGGATTTCAGCCCAAAAGTGTGATCTGTGGTGGTGTGTGTCTGCTGGTGCTGGTGTTTGGCTTGTTGTAGTGTTTCTCTGTTTGGAAGTATGGAAGTAAACAACTTCTTCCACCATTGATGGAACTTCCCCTGGACCTATAAGCTTGAAATAAGTCCCTTCCTCCTGCCTAGATGCTGGTTCTGCATGCTTGTGCGTGCCTTCACTTGTGCATACATCTATCCTGTTCTGCTGTCCTTTGTCGGCATTGGAACCAAGTTTCCTCAGCCTTCCAATGTGGACTGATGACCAGCACTCTTCAGGAAGCCTTCGGGCCTTCAGTGCTAGATTGGGACTCAGCAGTTTACATCTCTGCCTTGGTTTCCATTTTTCTGTGTTTCCCCAAATTTTACGTAAGTCATATGTGAAGTCATGAATCCTATCATACCTCTTTTGATAATGCACATGGTTCTGGGCATGCATGTGGTCCTCTAGATTTCCAAGAATGTTTTAAACTCTTCATTTCCTAGTCTTTCTTTTCAATTTTGAAATGAATCTATTATTCACCCAATGGTTCATAGTGTCTTTGGCAGCAGTGACTAAAACATTTCACCATCTGCTTAGACTAATCTTGACTACTCCCTGGGTAGTAGCTTTAGTACTGGGTAAATACTGAGTAGGTGCATTTAAAAAAAAGGCACCACCAATGTTAAATAACAACATCTCTATGGATGAGATATAATCTACCCCTCCAGAACTGGGAACATGGGCCATTTTTCAAGTCTCCTAAGATGGAAAGCAAAGGTTAGGTTAGGATAAAATAAAACTCCATAAAGTTCATCATTATTACAATGGTTTCCTTTAAAAAGTGCTCCTTGGGCTGGGTGTGGTGGTGTACATCTTTAATGCCAGCACTCAGGAGGCAGAGGTAGAAAGATTGCTGTGGTTTGAGGCCAGACTGAGACTACATAGTTAATTCCAGGTCAGTCTAGGCTAGATCAAGACCCTACCTTGAAAAAACAGAGAAAAAGTGCTTCCTGGGCTGAAGAGATGGCTCTGTGGTTAAGTGTACTGCCTGCACAAGCATGAGGGTCTGAGGGGGCCTGAAACCACCTGAGCTTGAATCTCCAGAACCCATGCCAATAGCTGGGTGTGGCCACATGTGCCTGAAACTCCAGTTCCAAAAAGGGAAGCTGAGACCAGGGACTCACCCAGGCTCAGGGGAAGCAGCAAGCTCAGATATCAGCAAGAGACTCCAGCCCCTGAGGCATGTCTGTCCTGCTACAGGTTAGGGTTAGGGGCTGCAAGGGCACATGCACGTGCATATACCACACACACACACACACACACACACACACACACACACACACACACACACACACACGTGCCACAAACATTTGTGTAAAAAGTGATTCCTGTGTCTCTGCAAGTCTTTAGTTGACTCCAGAATAGTTCATACTAACAGTTGTGACATTTTTTCCATTGTTTTTATAGAGGGGCAAAATTCATGGTTCCTTATTTTTTGCTGATGTCCTGTTTCCTTTGGAACAAGCATGCTCACAGTGGACATGTGAAAATATCCAACAGTATTCCAAGAAATATCACATCTATTTTCTCATTTCATTTTCCTAACAAACCTTGGGGCTGAGTTGGAGAAAAACTCATTTTACCTTAAAATTTGTGGAAATATATTTACTTCTTCAGCCTTCCTTTCCTACTCTATTTTCTCCTTTGTTATTTCTTTCCCATTTTTTCTTACTTTTCTTTCTTTGTGCTCTGCCTGAGTTATGCCTTCCTTACCTGAGATTAACACAGCAGCTGCCCATGGATGAGTGAGTAAGGAAACAGAGACTCAGAAAGATGAAGTGGCACTTTCATGGACACACAGGCAGTGACAGAGCCAGGCTGATTTTCAGTTTGTCCCCTACTTCTTTACCACATCAAGTATGTGCAATCAAAACCAGATCCAAAGAGTTCCATAATTAGTGTGCATGGCTTGCTTCCCATCACTGACTCTGAGCACCCTCTCATCACATGGGCAGGGACATGAACAGAAGAGCATGTGTTGTTTCTGGCTTTGCACAGTTGAAAGGCTTGTGGTACTGTTTCATAAAGAGCAGAGGGTTGTATTGGTGACAGTGGAGGTGCTGGCCATGGTATAGTGCCTTTTGTTTGATTAGGACAGTTCATTAATAAAGGAATGAAACCTGGTGTGATGGTGCACACCTTTAATCCCAGCCCTCGGAGGCAGAGGTAGGAGGATCACCATGAGTTCAAGGCCACCCTGAGACTACATAGTGAATTCCAGGTCAGCCTGGGCTAGAGTGAGACCTTATGTTGAAAAACAAAAACAACAACAACAAAAAAAGATAAGCAATAAAGGAATGAAAGTTTAAGGGAAAATTAAGAAATTTAAGAAAATTGCAAATTGTCAAAGCAGAAAATACCCATTGTCTACTTTGCATCTATAGAGGCCAGAAAACAGAATGAGAATGACCCACATACTTTAAAGAAGAAGAACAAGGCTGGTTAAGGCTTAGAGTTCTCTTCCAGAACAGTCAGTGCAGGAGGTCAACCTCCACAGGATTGGAAGAAAATGTAGGGCAACCTGGCAGCCTGCAGGAATCTGCAAAGCCAGACATATGAACTGAGCATGGTAACTCCACCACACCATGCCTCTGAGTCAGCTGAAGGTGACAGGGTGGGGCTAAGCTTTCATGGGGGGGGGCAGAGGCTCCAGAGACTGTCCTCATAACTAGAGTTATAGTCACTATAACCAGCCAGGAGGTGGCAGCTGTTACAGTGAAGCCAGCCCAGGTCTACACATCAGCTGGGACCAAAATGGGTAGCGTGTGTGGGGAAGGGGGGGACTCCAGTGTGGATGGAGTGGTTAGAAGTCATCACCTGCAGTGCAGAGGGAGCAGCATCCTCACCGACTCCAGGATGGGTGGAGCACCAGGGACCAGGGGCACAGAGGCTGCTGCCCCACCACACAGAGGATCCAGAAGCTTGCAGAACAGATGGAGACTGGACAAGCAGACCCCATAACAAGGCTGGCAAGGGCTTGCAACTTGCCATCAATGCAGGCAGGCAGCGGATTGAGCACACCCACAGGCTTTTGACAAGGAAAACCAGAAACCTATGTGAACCATCTTTTGGTGCAAGTGAATTTGAACAATACCACTGGAAATTTTGGGAGGTAAAGCAGAATGGAAATTTGTGGCTGTCATAGGGCATCATTGGGGACATGTACCAGGGTCTAAAGGATGTGGAGGCAAAGGGGCTGGCCTTCCTGGGTGTGGTCAGGGTCAAGGGTGGCTGTGCAGCTTATCTCAGGCTACTTGTTCAGTAGCATGGACTGTGTTTTTAAAGTCCAGGGAGATCACCACACACATTTGAACAAACTTATCACTATGCATATTGCTAACCTGCTGAGTCCTGAGACAGTAAACAAGCCTTAAGCTACCATGTGGTCAATAGCAGAGTGGAGATGGCTTGTGGCCTCACCCTGGATTCTTCTTGCTCGATAGAATGTAGAATGGTGGGTTATAAAATTGGGTTCAAATATCATTAGCTGGCATGTGAATTGATAAGCTTAGATGTTAAGGGCTAAGGGCCTATGGGGAGAGCAGAATCTGGGTCACTGCTGATGCCTTGGGTAAACTAGACAAAGATGCTTCTCCTACAGGGTGTTGGCTTGGGCAGAGGCATGTCTGCTGGTCTGGGTGCTTTGCACAGAGGTGAGTCCTGCCCAGCAGCTCTTTGGAGTCAGAGGACTTTTAGAAAAGCTGAAGAAGGAAGAGATCACCGAGGGTGCTTCCTACCAGCAGCTCTTTCCCCTGGTTCCAGGAAGGGCCATTTTGTACCCCAAATCCTTCCTCTAGTTACTAAGCCAGGTCACTAGAATTCTGCTGGGGGTCTTCAGTCCTGAGGCTCACAACTTTATCTGTGTAACAGGTTGGAAGTAGCACTTGTGACAGAGCTAGTAAGACAGCAATAGTTGGCGTTAGAGAAGTGCGATGTGGAGACCTAGCTTCTGACAGCAAGGAACTGGAAATAGTGTAAGACTATTAACGGGGGGGGGGGGGGATATATCATGAAACTAGCCTGTCTATGCAGTGAAACAGTTCAGCAACTAAAAATATTAGAGCAAAGTGCCTATATGTATAAAATACCATAAAAATATATCTGATTGATAAGCAAAGAAAGCAACTACAGGACCAAGCATAAGATATTTTTGTTTGATAAAAGTATGCATATACTGTAGACATGTGGTCTCATATATATTTTCCAATAAATTCATTTCATTGCATTATAATGCAAAATGAGGTCACATTTCTTTCATTACTAATAGTAAATGCCACCAAGCCAGCCATTTATAGTCAAGCACTCATGATAATTTCTATTTTCCCAGAAAAAAGTTGAGGATTCTCCAAGACACTTCCATAGTTCCTGTTTGCTCGTGGGAAGCCAGTGGTGTCAGAATCAGACGTATTCCCTTGAATCTGGAAGATTCTGGAGTTGAGCTGGTTCCTTCAGGACACAGAGCTGAACTCTGTGGCTATGACTGTAGCACTGTTTAAATCACCAAACCCAGAGATGCTCACAGGAAGCTTCTCTTGTCTGCTGAGGTCTCTAGCACGAGAATGCACTTCCCTCTGTATTGGGCACAAAGTTCTAGTTCTGTTGCCTTTCTGGCTAGAGGTGAAACTGAGGCTGTTGTGTGGACCAAGGGCTCAAGTATATGGTCATGGCTTCCATATCAGCCATCAAAAATAAGAGGAGTGTCTGGTGTTATTGCCTCCTTGCTCTCTAAGGTTAAGGCAGCTCAGTTTACCCATATCTTCCATACAGCCTCTCCATGCTTCCCTGCCATATGCCCCAAGACCTTTCTTCCTACTGAGCCAAGATCTACCTATTTCACACCTGCCTGACTGAGCCTCAGAATAACTACTGCCTTGTCCTCATGGGCTCCAAACAGACATTCTACCCAAGGAAAATAACCTGGGCTTGGAAGTCTCAAAAGGAATGGATCATTCCATCTGCTCCCTGGTTCCTTGACACACAGAAAGTATCCTATCAGGCCTTTAAGATTGGCCAGCCAGGCCAAATGTGCCAACTGGTGCAATAGTGGCATGTCTGTTATGGAGGAAACCAACTGCTCTGTGATTGGACTGATGGCCTGCTCCCCAAGAGGGTATACATGCCAGCTACTGAAAACCTAGTTAAAAGCCTATGGCTAGAGAGGTCATAGCGAGCCCTAGGGGAGTAATAACTGCTGTTTTCTGGCTAAATGCATATATTATGCCCACCAAACTGCCCTCTGGAACTTTTTATGCTTATATCCATATATTAATGCTACTCTCACTTTCAATTATGAGAAACCAAGGCTCTCGCACTAAGATTATTTTTAAATGTGCTTCTGGGGTCTTTTATTTACATCACTCATCTCTCTCCCCCATCCACATGTGTGGATGCACATCACCTACACACACCAATTAAGAAGTTTTACAGGGATGCAGAGGGGGAAGATGGCTGACTAGCAGACACGACACAAACCTCGGGAAATTAGGGCCAGGGTCTTCAGCAGGGATCCAGCTCGTGGACACTAGCTGCGGCCACGCGCTGAATTCCAGGCACCTCCGAGCACAGGATCTTCACGACTGGAAGCTGGCAGCGTGGAAAAGAGCTCACAGGAGGCAGTGAGTTCTCAGGGAAGGCTGTGCCTGAGCGGCTTTTGCCCGCCTGCCGCCTGAGCCTCTCTTTCGGTGGGGCGGCTTTCCTTGGGTTTTGGCCCCCACCCTCCCTCCCTCCCTCTGTTTATCCCGCCCCTCCCGGGCATTCGCCTGTCTTTCTTTTTCAACTTTTTGTCGGTTTTTAAAATTTTATTTCTGATATTAATATTCTTTCTCAATCGACCATCAGTACATAGCCCCTTCCCCCGCCCTTCGGCCTCCAGCGCGTCTGCCCGCCTCTCCATCCCGGGGGCTCCTTCATAGCCCTTCCTCCCGCCATATGCTGCACCCCTCCCCCATTACTTTTATTTATTCTTCTGTCTCTCTTTCATCAGGACCTGGGGCTCCTTCGTAGCCCCTCCCCCGCCATCCAGTGCGTCTGCCGCACCACTCCCCCATCATTTTTTTTTCTCATTCTCTCTTTCACCAGGACCGGGGGCTCCTTCATAGCCCCTACTCCCGCCATCAGCCGCGCCCCTCCCCCATCGCTTTCTTTTTTGTCTTCTCTCTCTTTCATTGGGACCGGGGGCTCCTTAGTAGCCCCTCCCCCTGCACTCCAGCACGTCTGCTACGCCCCTCCCCATCGCTTTTATTTCTTCATCTGTCTCTCTTTCACCAGGACCAGGGACTCCTACATAGCCCCTCCTCCTGCCCTCCAGTGCGTCTGCCACATCCCTCCCCCATCGCTTTTTTTTCTCATTCTCTCTTTCACCAGGACCGGAGGCTCCTTCGTAGCCCCTCCTCCTGCCATCAGCTGCACCCCTCCCCCATTGCTTTCTTTTTCGTCTTCTCTCTCTCTTTCACTGGAACCGGGGGCTGCTTCGTAGCCCCTCCTCCCGCCCTCTGTCTGCCGCGCCCCTCCCCCATTGCTTTTTCTTCCTTCTCTCTCTTCCACCGGGACTGGGGGCTCCTTCGAGCCCCTCCCCCCGCCCTCAAGCACGTCTGCCGTGCCCCTCCCCCATCGCTTTTTTTTTCTTCTCTCTCTTTCACCGGGACGGGGGCTCCTTCGTAGCCCCTCCTCCCGCCCTCTGTCTGCCGCGCCCCTCCCCCATCGCTTTTTTTTTCCTTCTCTCTCTTTCACCGGGACAGGAGGCTCCTTCGTAGCCCCTCCTCCCGCCGTCTGCCGCGCCCATCCCCAGTCGCTTTTTTTCTTCTTCTTCTCTTTCTCTTTCATAGGACCCAGGGCTCCTTCGTAGCCCCTCCTCCCACCTTCCGGCCTCCAGCACCTCTGCCCCTCCCCTCCCCCCTCGACTTTTTTTTTCCTTTCTCTTTCAACGGAACCGGGGGTTCCTTTGTAGCCCCTCCCCCCACCTTCCAACCTCCAGCGCATCTGCCACACCACTCCCCCCTCGCTTTTTTTCTTTTTTTTCTCTCTTTTTTTCTTTTCTTCTTCTTTCTTTTCTTTTTCTTTTTTCTTTTCTTTTCTCCTCTTTCTCTTTCACCCATTTGACCAGGGGTTCTTACATAGCCCCTTCCCCCGACCTCTAGCCTCCAACGCATCTGCCCCGCTCCTTTTCTGTGACTGAGGAACCCATCAGCCCCTCTATCTGTGCCCAGAGATCCCAGCAACACTAGTTCCAGGGATCTCAGCAGCCTCACCCCCTGCCACTCCCACCACCGACCCCATCCCCTGGGAACGCAGACCTCTGTGGGCCTGTTCCCCTGGCCTGCCTAATCTGGTGGCCCCATCACCCGTACCCACAATATCTGGGGGTACGCTACCCCTCCCCACAACCACCAACCCCCACAGCCCCGACAACTGAACCCGCCCCACTGTCCACTGCGCTCTGCCATCCCCCACACTCACAGACCACTGCAGATATCTCTAAGGCATTCCGCCAACCACCTCAAGTGGAGTTGAAATGGGCAGACCTCAACGCAAGAATATTACACCAGCTGAGGAAACTGCACCAAATAACAACAACAACACCACTAAAGAGAGAGAGCAGAAGCAGGACCAGGATGACATGACACTAAACCCCCATCATACTGGCACAGGTCCTAAGGAGAACTTAATGTTAGTCATGCAAGAAAAGATGGACCAACATATTGAATGGGTGCAAAGTCAGCTCATTAGCTTTGCCACCAGGCTTAATATATTAGAGGAGAACCAAATGGACGTCAGAAGAGACATATCAGAACTAAAGACAAGCCAACAAACTGAAGGTATCAAAATCCTGCTTTCCAAATTAACATCTGCAAATATAAGAAAGACTGTCAAGAAGAAGTAATTAAATCAAACCTTGAAATGAAATCACATCTCAACAGGATGATGGAAGCAACCCAGAAAGATGTTGCAGAAGACAAAAACCACATTGAAATAATAAGAACATCCCTAGAATCTCTTACCAACATGATCAATCACTGGGAAAACAGAACCTCAAACATGGAAGACAGAAAAGAGGAGAATTCAAGGGAAATCAGAACCTTGACAAAATTCAAAAGAGTAAGTGAACAAGACTCAAGGGAAATGTGGGATACCATAAAAAGACCTAATCTCAGGATCATGGGGATCCCGAAAGGAGAAGAAAACCAAACGAGGGGCACAGAAAATATTTTCAACAGAATTATTCAAGAAAACTTTCCATACTTGGCAAGAGATAGTCCTGTACAACCAAAAGAAATACGGAGGACCCCAAACAAATTGGATCAAAGGAGGAACACCCCAAGACATATATTAGTTACAATGCCAAACATTGAGGATAAAGAGAGAGTTCTTAGAGCAACGAGAGAAAGGAAATTCACATATAAAGGAAAACCCATCAGAATCACATCAGACTTCTCCATAGAAACATTAAAGGCCAGGAGAGCTTGGAACAAAGCGATTCTAGGCCTAAAGAAGAATGGATTCCAACCTAGACTACTCTACCCAGCAAAGTTATCCATCATAATTGATGGAGGAATTAAAGTATTCCACGAGACTAATCAACTTTACAATTACTTGAGCACAAAATCAAACCTTCAAAAGATACTTCATGGGCTGGAGAGATGGCTCAGCAGTTAAGACACTTGCCTCCAGTACCTAAGGCCACGGGTTCAATTCCCCAGGACCCACATAAGCCAGACCCACAAGGTGGTAGCCCTGGTGTCCTCCCTCCCTCCCTCTCTCTCTCTCTCTCTCTCTCTCTCTCTCTCTCTCTCTTTCTCTCTCTGTAGGTCTCTGCTTGAAAATGAATAAATAAAATATTTAAAAAAAGATACTTCATGAGGGCTGGAGAGATGGCTTAGCGGTTAAGACACTTGCCTCTAGTGCCTAAGGCCATGGGTTCAATTCTCCAGATCCTACATAAGCCACACCCACAAGGTGGTGGCCTGGTGTACTCTCTCTCTCTCTCTCATTGTATCTTTCTGCTTGAAAATGAATAAATAAAAATATTTAAAAAAAGGTACTTCATGAGATATCCCTTGCAGATGAAACAAATAACCAACCCCAGGAAAGGAACAGAGAACAAACAAGATAACACAAAAGAGATAACAGCAACAGCTCAGATACCAACCTTCATATTCTCTACAACATGACAAACCTCACAGTTACAACTTTGAATTTAAATGGAATCAACTCTCCCATAAAAAGACACAGTATAGTAGGTTGGATCAGGAAAATGGACCCTTCCATCTGTTGCCTTTAAGAAACAAACCTTCTCGCTAAAGACAGTAACCTACTGAGAATAAAAGGGTGAAAAACAATCTTCCAGGCATGTGGGAAAAATAAAAAAGCAGGTGTGGCTACTCTAATATCTGACAAAATAGACTTTAAGCCAACAGCAATAAAAAAGGATGATGATGGCCACTTTCTACTCATCAAGGGAACAATACAGCAAGAAGACATCACTATACTAAATATGTATGCACCAAATGCAAGGGCCCCTCAGTTCATTAGACAGAAATTACTCAAAAGCAAAGCAGATATAGATGCCAACACGATCATAGTAGGAGACTTTAACAATCCACTGTCATCCATAGACAGATCGTACAAACTACAGACAAGCAGGGAAATCAAGCAGCTAAATGGCACCATTGACAAACTAGGGATAACAGACAGCTATAGAACATTTCACCCCAAGGACACTGATTACACATTCTTCTCAGCAGCGCATGGAACTTTTTCCAAAATTGACCATATACTAGGTCATAAATCATCCCTCAGCAAATACAGAAAGATCAGTGTAATCCCCTGCATCATATCAGACCACAACACATTAAAGCTAGAAATTAACAATGGGAGGGGATCCAAAAATTTCATCAGATATTGGCGACTAAAGAACTCACTCCTGAACAATGAATGGGTCAAACAAGAAATCAGGCAGGAAATACAGAACTTCCTAGAAACAAATGATAATGAGGACACATCCTTTCAGAACTTGTGGGACACAATGAAGGCAGTTCTAAGGGGGAAATTCATTGCTCTAAATGCCTTCATAACAAAGACAGAGAGGTCTCAAATCAACCAACTATCCTCATACCTAAGGTCATTAGAACAGATGGAAAAATCCAACCCTAGGAACTCGAGAC
>PVHP010052895.1:0-10933 GCA_004024765.1 Zapus hudsonius
TCTTTCTTTCTTTCTTTCTTTCTTTCTTTTTCTTTCATCCCCAAACTCCAGCAATTCTCAAGTATCTGCTCCCTGTGAGATTGAGGTCACATACGTGCTTGGCCATGCCCCAGCTGTTTTTGGGGTACTGGGGGCCGAGTGATTTCTCAGGCCTCCTCAGGCCTTCATGCTTGCACAGGAAGTGCTCTTAACTGCTGAGCTATCTTTCCAGCCCCTGCTATAAGTATTTTAAGCTGGTTTCTTTATTTCAGTTGGGCCCAGGCTAGAACCCAGGGTTTCTGCATGCTAGACAAGTGTGCTACCCTTGAACTACATCCCCAGCCCCCCATACAGGCCTGTGGAAACCGGCAGGGCTCTAGTTCATAGTGTCATTGTTTTTAGTAGATTCTGACAGAGTTCTCCAAAGGGCCCTGTCAATGTATGCTTCCACCTGTGAAGGGCGGCCTCACCATCCTCATCGACACTTGTACGTGTTATTTCCAAATGTAAGGACTTCTTCAAACAAAGTTCTTATTGTGCATCTTCAAGAAAATTGCAAATGGTTTGGAGTTACAGTATGTTCCTCACTTAGTTTCTGTTATCTCTTCACACACTATTATATAATGATTTCAAAGCTAAGGAGAAAGTGGTTTTGCTATTGGCTACATTCCAGACTCTATTTAGATTTCACCAGCCTTTTCGTGATTGTCCTCCTTCTGTTTCTAGAGGCTTCTTAGGGCACCCCATTACATTTAGTTATCCTGTCCCCCTCTCTTCTGCTCGAGGGGAGTTTCCTAGTCTTCCCTCTGCCTTAGGGCCTCGGTGGTCGATGGTCACAACACATGTTGACAAGACATCTTGCAGCAGATCTCCCAGTCAGCCTTCAACTGGCATTTTTCCTATGAGTAGAATGGAGTCCAAAGGGTTTCTGGAAAGAATACCACAGAGGCGATACACTCTTCCCCCTGCCCCATAATTCAGGTGTGTGTGATGACATCATTGGATCCTCATAAGTAGGTTGCACCTCTTGCAGGCTGGTGCACCTGCATATATTACTTGGAGTTATCCTTCAAGGAAGGTCAGATTAATCTCATTCATACATATCAGTATTTTATACTTTGGATTATAATTCAACATGACATTATTAGTCTTTGTTTTCTAGCTGTCACCCCTGGGAGCTCTTTTGCAGTGGCTTCTGTAATTTTCAGGGGACATCACTATCCATTCGTTCTCAAAGCACGTCCTCATTTTCTGGTACTATAAAATATTCCAGACTCATGGTGGATTTCCTGCCCCAATCTTAAAAATCACCCAATTCTCTAAGAAGATCCGGTTCCACTTATTGGAGAACAGCATTAGGAATGGGTGTCTTTTTGTGGCTTCAGTTTACATTTCCCATGAAGAGGATCTCCTCTCTGAATGCTTCCTGGTCATTTGTATGTGTGTTATGTGTATACATGTGTGTATGTGTATGTGTGTGAAGGTGTGTGTGCATGAGTGTGTGGAGGCCAGAGATTGGATGCCAAGTATCTCCACCTTATTTTTTGAGACAAGGTCATTCACTGAGCCTGGAACTCACTGATTGGCTAGACTAGCCAGCAAGACCTGGGGTCCTCCTGTGTTAACCACCCCAACTCTGGGGTTACAGGTGTGCACCACTCTGTCTAGCTTTTATGTGGGTGCTGGGAATTGAGCACATGTCCTCGTGTTGTGTGGCAAAACACCTTCCCAATTGTACCATCTTCCCAGCTCCCTGGATATTCTTTTTAATGAAATGCCTATTCAAGTTATTTGCTTGTTTTCCTACTGGACTGGCTCTCAGTCCTCAAAGAAAGTGTGCCCGTGCCAGGTCTAAATCAAACTTAGGCTAGAATCATTCCCACTTCTTTTTACAGCATTCCCATGGTTCTTATTTATGGGTGAATATTAATTTAATATTTCTCCCTTCCCTCGCTCATAAATTCCATGAAGGACTGTCCACCCTTTTAAGTGCTATATTCCTAGTGCCTGGTACTTTCTCTCTCTTTTCTGTCTCTGTCTCTATACATATATGTAGCTAGTTGGCCATAGATGAATATGTCAAATAGTTTCATTTTTGGATGTATGTATGTATGATGTGTGCTCACATGTTTGAGTAGAGGTGTGTACATGTCATGGGGACATTTGGAGGCCAGAGGACAACTTTGGGTGTCAATCCTCACCCTCCAGTGCAATGAGATACAGAACATGGGGATTTGTGTACAAGTGCTTGACCCAGCACAGCCAGGGTCTCTCGCAAGGAGTCTGGTTTCTATACTGGCCCACTAAAAAGACCATTTAAGGAATAGGTTTCCGTTTCTTCTAGATGGGAACATTGGAGAAGTGCAAGTTCAAGATGGCTTGGCTGGTGCCTAATACAATTCAGCCCAAGGACGAAATTCTGTCTAGAGTGTCAGGGGACTCAACTTGGGTCTAAAGGGCAAAGTGACAGAAGCCACAAGCTCAGGGGTGAACCAGAGGTGGGAGTGGACTGGGAGGCTGTGAGGGGTTGACACAAGAAAGCAAGACGCAGGGACTTAGCATCCAGGGTGGGAGTCCAGAAGCTTCTGTGGTGGGGTCTCACTAATCTTGTTGTCAAAAGTGTCACCTGACCAAAGGAATAGAGGATTGTGGCAACCATGAAAGGGGAAGGTCTGTTTAGCACTTAAGACTTGCTGATTTCAAGTCTTAATGAATGAATGAATGTGCATGCATGTGGACATGTCTGTGAATGTGTATTCATGAACATATCTTTGCATCCATTTACATACACACATGAGCATGTGTGTATTCAGAGTCTGCATCAAGACAACGGACCATCTGGAAACATCCTAGCTGGCTCACATTCCTTCCTGTCCTCAGGTGTCCTCCACAAATGAGCCATGCTGGGGCTGAGCACAGCTGCGTGTGTGCGTTGAGCGGACCTCGCAGCAACCACACGTTCTTAGACGCTTGATGTCATGGTCAGAGAGGTGAAGGGCTCCATCTGCTTTCCATGGTCATTACCACTCCAGCAATGAAAGGGAACCCAGCAGTCAGAAGCTCTTCTCCTGGATGGAGGGGAGAGGCTTTCAGGGCTCAGAGTCCATGTGCTCATGAATTTGAGGGGTCTTTCAAATCACCATCGCAAGAAGCTTCTGCTACACATTTTATTTGTGGACACAGTCTGAGGAGAGGGGCTCAGCAGGTTAGGTTTTTATGGAGTTATGCATCAGAAGAGATAAGAACGTGATTTCCATAAATGTGTGATTTGATTGAGGGTCATATGCTAAGTGGTAGAAAGAAATCAGTGAGGGAGCCCCTCAAGGTCTTGCCCTCATGGCCTGGTGGTCAGGCAGGCTTGAGCACCTGCCCGGAGCAAGGTTTCTGTAGAAGGCTCTTGGCTCTAAGGTTGCTGAGACCAACTGATTGCTTGCACCATCCCCACTAGTGACTTTCTGGGGTCTGCACCCTTAATAAAATGACATTGCAGCTCCTTCTATCAAGAGGTTCAGCCAGTTGACTACTCTGAATCTGGGGTCACCTGGGGACTTGCTCAGAAGTCAGGTGAGGAAGTCAGGCCACACTCTTGAGAGCCTGAGTCTTAGTGGCCTGGATGCCCATAATTTCTTCCTTAGAATCTGTCTGGGTGAGAGTTTGCCTTGTCTGCATAGGAGGCCAGGCCACACAGAGAGCTCGTTTTCCCTGGACAAATTGACAGAGTGTGTTTCTGAACATGTGAGAGCGTCCAGCTTGGACCCACAGAACTCCTCCTCCACCTGCTGCTGAGCACAGACACATGGCTCAGACCAGCCAAGTGCCCAGGACGGCCTGTGACTCACCTGTTAGCATGTGAGCAATAATAGATCTCGATATCCCTCTAGGATGGTCAGGACTCTGACTTTCTGAAGGCTCAAGAAGCAAGCATTCCCTGCCCTACTGCTGTTGGTAACAGTATCTTCCCCTCTTCCTCCAGCGTTAAATCATCCCATTAGAGGCAAAGCAGCAAGAGCTATTGCAATGATGTTTATAGCATTTCATAAACCATTTTTCAGGGAGGAGAACACCACAGCAAAACCTGCACCATGGATATTTATTTTCCTAGCACCTTTTCCCAAGGGGGGGGGGAGATTGGGGTATTGGGGGAAGGAGTTAGTCACCTGAGCCCCTCTGCAGCTGGACAGATGTGCTAAGAGAATTTAGAGAGAGGGAAATGCAAGACACTTCCTTTTTTTTTTTTTGCAGAGGGGAGACAGTGAGGGGAAAACAACGCAAATTTGTCTAGGTGGAGAGAAATTTGGTGGAGTGGTTCAGAACTAGACCGATAACTCATTTTTTTATTCTTCCATTCATTTACTAAGCACAGCTCACACTATATACAGAAATAAAAACTGTGCATGTTTGTTCTACAGTATGTTTTGAGATACAAATAGATGGAGAACTAATTACTATAGTGAAGCAGATTAACACAGCTTCTCTTTCCATGATGACTTGTTCTGAAGTCTAAGGAAAGTTCCAGTGTAAAATTACAGTGTCCATGCAGCAGGGATCTTGATTGATTCTTCCTACATAACTGTAACTTTTTGCAATCCGGCCGCCATCCCTCCATCTCTCAGTTTAGCCCCTGGTAACGGCCATTCCCTCTGCTTCTATGAGTTCCACTTTCTTAGATTTCACATACAAATGCCATCGGGCTGTATTCGTCTTTCTGGGTCTGGTGTATTTTGCTTCATATAATGTCTTCCAGGCCAGTCTGTGTTGTCACAATTAGAAGTCTCTGTCTTTTTAAACATTTTTATTGACAATTTTCATACCTCTACACAATAGAGTTTAATCATCATAACCCCTCCCTTGACTTTTATTTATTATTTATTAGCAAGGAAAGAGAGATTGAGAGAGAGAGAGAGAGAGAGAGAGAGAGAGAGAGAGAGAGAGAGAGAGAGAATGGGCATGCCAGGGCCTCTAGTCTCTGCAAACCAACTGCAGAAGCGTGTGCCACTTTGTGCATCCAGCTTTCCATAGGTACTGGGGAATTGAACCCTGGTTGTTCGGTTTGGCAGGCATGTGCCTTAACTGCTGAGCCATCTCTCCAGCCCATGGCTCTTACATTCTTTCCATCACCTCTTCCACAGTGTTCCCTGAGCCTTGAGGGGTGTGCTAGAGATATGTCGTTTAGTGCTAGGCACTCAGAAATCACTTCTTTTCGGCACCTTCATGAATTCTGAGTTTCCCTAGTAGTCACTGCCATCGACAGAATGAAGCGTCTCTGATCAAAAGCGAGAGCAGGCTCTCCTTATAAAAGGCTGTGCATATCACGATTTCTCTATTAACTTATCTGTTGACGCACATCTAGGTCATTTCCACTTGTTGTAAGACAATATCTCACTCTGTAGCCCAGGCTTAGAACTTGTAATATTTCAGTGCTGCCATTTTTTTCCGGAGGCTATGGAAAATGCAGCATTGAATAAGGATGTGGAGAAATCTTTGCAGTTGATGAGTCTACGTTTTAATTAGCGCTCTTATTCTTTGGATTTGAAACTGTTGTTTGAAGATGTGTTTCTTATGTTACCAATAAACTCTTGCTACCGAAAATAAAGAGGTGGTCATTATAACTAAAAGAAAAGGGAAAAAATAGATCTTATAATTAGAAACCTTTCTTTTCTGGTAGCTGCTTTTGCTTGAACAATTGGCATAACTTTATCTCATGAGCACTGTAATTTATTTTAAAGGTTATCCAAATAAACACACTGGCAAAAACCATGCTGAGTGCTTATTTTTCCATTTGTTCGTGTTGCCCTTTTCACCTTGGCCCGTGGGAAGCTCAGCTCCCCCCTCCTCCAAAGCAGAGACATCTATACTAAATGAAGGACTCTATGGGATTCAGTTTCCTAATGGCACTTTTCTGGTCGAATTTATCTTCTTTCTCCACAGCTCGATTCACAGGGTCCTGCCACATCAAATATGTCTATGTCTCAATTCTGAACAAGATGGAGAAGATATCTTATATAAAATAATAATGTGCAATATTCCAGAAGGTGAACAACCATATTCAAATGGGAACAAATAGTAATTCAATGAAAAGACCTTTAAGTTTTCCTCTTGGGATCTGAAAGCTCAAGAGGATGTTGAAAAATTCCTTCTCAGGGATTGTTGTTGGTTTCTTCTTGTCGATCCCAGCTGGGTCCGAAGAGAGGATTCATATCAGCTCATGACATTGTGGGCCACACAGGGTGGAGCCTGGCTGGCATGGACCATGGCTCAATAGTTCTGGACCCATGAGATCATAAGCTGTGTTTCACAAGGGTGCCATTGTGCCTGACGCCTCCGTGGTGATTTCACTGCTGGTCTGTCTCCCTCCAAGGTTTCTTCTAGCCTGAGGAAGGCAGCTGGAGCATGATTCTCCAGTGAAATCACCCCACCCAGCCACAGCTGTGAGCCTCACCCTGAACACCCAGGGCCCATTCTGGTCTCTCTGGGAGTGTGGACAGCCCTGCAGGGTCAGTGGACTGCCTTTATCGACAGGGATGCTAGGCATGGTGGCTTTCCCAGAGGAGCCTGGCTCTGATCACTGCACTGGGATACCACCCTTCCCAAACCAAGGGGAGTTTGGTTGGTATTCTGTGTTCATACCATGGATGCCCTGGAATGTTGGGATTTTCCTTGGGGCTTTGTGGGCTGCGTGTGTGTGTGTGTGTGTGTGTGTGTGTGTGTGTGTGTGTGTGAAAGAGAGAGAAAGAGAGAGAGAGACTAAATGGTTTTTTAAGCTCTAGCACATTGCATAGCCTACACCAAGAATGAGCTAATTGGGGAACTTCCAGCAATTTCTTGTATCCCTCAGATATCATCTTGCCTAGAGAGATATTGTGACCTGACATCAAGGGCCTGGCTCCAATGCCTCTTCACTAACCAACTGTGTGACCCTAGATCATGACCTGTCTTCTCTGTTTTCTTATGTACAAATTGGGGATTAAGTTCCTGCTTTCTCTCCTGATTTGTCTTTCCTTTGGAGAAGCTGTCTGCCATGTTACAGAAGCAGGTATGTTGTATGACTGTGTGCTCATGGAAGAGGATCCTCCAACCTCTCCCTCCCAAGTGCTGGGATTAAAGGCATGCACCACCATGCCCAGTTTATCATGCTTCTTTAAGCAATAGAATATATAGACCATCTACAAAGCAGTTACATTGTGTTAGGCATTTGAAGTTATCTAGAGATAATTTAAAGTACATGGGAAGGACTGGGGAGATAGTTCAGTTGGTCAAATGCTTACCTCGCAAGCATGAAGACTTGAGTTTGATCCTTCTCAAGAACCCACATAAAAAATGCTAGGCATGGTGACCACACATCCCTGTAATCTCAGCAGTGGGGATGCAGAGACAGGCAGATCCCTGGGGCTCACTGGCTAGCTAGTCTAGCTATTGGTGAGTTCCAGGCCAGAGAAAGACCCTGTCTCAAAAAGAGATGGACAGAATCCTCAAGGAACAACCCTTGAGGCTGTCCTTTGGCTTCCACATGCACACATACATTTACACATACACATGTGTGTGCATGCCCAAACACACACACACACAACAATAACAACAACAACAACAACAACATATATGGGAGGATATGATGGTTCCACACAAACACTAGACAGTTTTGTGTAAGGGACATAGACATCTTCAAATTCTGGTATCATGGGGGACCTGAACCAATCCCTTGGGGATATTAAAAGATGACTGTATTTAAATGCACCCAAGTTAAGTTAACCAACCTCTTAGTGAGGGATACTTAAAGTACTTTTGGCTGTTTCTTGAAATGAAGATCTCTCAGAGCCTTGTTTGGTGAGCTTTTCTTTCTGGTATATTTTAGCAGAGAGTTGAGGAGCAGGTAGGAGGAAAGAATGCATAAAAGGCGGTGGATTCAGCCTGAACTCCCCAGTATTTTTGAGGCATTGTGGACTTGAAACAGTCCACCGTGTTGGGGCCATATATCCTGAGGTCTGTTTGACAAGTATTCTCATCCCTCCATGCTGAGGATGTCACGCTTCAGCTGTCTGACTTGCTTCACACCCCACACCTGCTCTGCTGCTCTCGTGTCTGTGTCTCCACCATGTTGATCTGGAGTACACCCCATCCTTCTGGTGACTACCTGCTTGTCATTATTTCCTTTGGATTCAGCTGAAGTGTGTGTGTGTGCGCGCACGTGCGTGCGCACATATGGCCATCGCATGTCACAACACATGTGTGGAGGTCAGAAGCCTTGTCTTCCACCTTGTTTGAGACGGGGTGTCTCTTGTTCACTGCTGCATACACTAGGCTAGCTGACCTGCAAGCTTCTGGGATTGTCCTAGTTCTGCCTCCCATTTTACCCTTAGGCCTGCGTGGATTATAGAAATGTGTGCTACATGGTATCTAGCTTTACTCGGGTTCTGAGGATCTGAACTAGGGTTGGCAGGCTTACTCAGCCATTTCCACAAACCCAAGTCTTGCCCAACCCCACATGGGGTGGGGCCCTCTCTTCCACACATGTGCAGTAATCTGTCAGAAGGCTCATTCATATTTCCCTCCACTCACCTATGAACTTACCAGGGGAGCTAATTATGTTTTATTCTTTTAAAAGACATTTTTATTTATTATTTATTTGGAGAGAGAGAAAGAGAGAAAGGAGAGAATGGTCATGCTAGGGCCTTTTGCCACTGCAAATGAACTCCAGACATAATACACTACTTTGTGCATCTAGCTTTACATGGGTTCTGAGTAACTGAACCCAAGCTGTCAGGCTTTGCAAATCTTTTAATCACTGAGCCAGCCTGATGATGTTTTAAGACACACAATGCAAGTATGTGCATACATCACCTCCACACCCCCACCACTGGCTCTATAACTTTATATAATGACTGGAAGAATACTTTGGGCATTAAGCAAAATTTAATGACAGGGAAAGTGAATCAACAAGCCCTGATGGAAAGGTAAGTAGTCGGCTCCTCTAAGAACTGAGTTTTGTTGAGTGACGCCATCCCAGGGTGTGGGGGGGAATCAGTGGTCTCTGGGAGGATCTAATTTTAGTATATATACGGTCAAAGTGAGCATCAATGGGGGAGGGGATCTATATTAAACACCAAGAGCTATGGGGCTGGGGTTGGTAGAGAGGGAGCAGAGACGTCAAGGACCCCAAGGCTCTGTGGATTTGAAGGACAAGTATACTGAGAATAATGCCTTCCAACTCAACTGCATACAAGCAACAGCTAGGGGCTTGTTAGACATGCACACCTCTCCTCACAATTCCAAATCAGTAGACCTGAGGTGGAATGGGGGGGGTCAACATTTAACTAACACCCCAGTAAGCTTTCTTTCAAGTGATCTGTGCATGACTCATGGTCATGATGAAATGTCATGCTTTGGGGGAAGAAAGTCAAGTTGTCTGATTTTAAGATTTTAGAGGTGGAGTCACCCTTCCTGTCGAGGTCTGGATATAGCCACAGGAAGAAATGGGTGGGGCAAGAGGACATAAGGACAAGTGTCATGGTGTCCAGTGGGTCATCCCTGTGCCTGTGATGTTAACCATTTCCCTCCTTATGTCAGCAGCCTCACGACCCTCCTGCCATAGCCAACAGCTGCACCTGCCACCAAGCCTTCCCCACTGTGAAGAACTGATTCTCAAACTGTGGGCCAAATAAATCCTTCTTTCCTTAAATTGTTTTTGTCATGTATTCTGTCACAGCAACGACAAAAGTAACTAACATGTTGAGTGTGAACATACCACCAAACTGTGGGAGGAGCCTGCTTGTGGTTGAGAAGAGGGAGGATTCGTTGGAAATGTTCTTAGCAGAACTCCAGGCCTGTGGAATGCTGCAAGGGCTAAAAGAACCGATGGTTAATCTGTTGGGTTGTTAATTTGACAGGGTATAGAATTACCATAAAAACAACTTTCCTGATGTGAGGTAGGGATTTTCTAGATTAGATTAAGTGAGGTGGGAATCAAAGGGACAAAGGTTTGTTTTGGTTCAGTTAACTGTGACTAGGGGTTCCTTTGCTGTAAAAAAAGGAGAAAACCATCCCAGTCCCAGCATTCATCTCTACTTCCTCCCAGAAGACGTGACTCCAGCTTCCTGCTCCTGCCATGCTTTCCCTGCTATGGTGGACTTCCCCTTGAACCTGTAAACTGGAAATAAACCATTTTTTCCCTTAAGCTACTTCTGGTTGAGTATTTTGTTCCAGCAATAAGAAAGTAACTGATACAAGAACTCTGTAATCACGGGCACACACAGTAACGACCGTCTTTGGAAGGCTACTTCAGGTTGAGACTCGAGAGGCCCTCAGGGCATTTCTCAATCCACCACAGAAATCATCCCTGGCTAATAATCCAATCAGAAGTTGACAAACATAATCAGGCTCTGGGCTCCCTGTTGGAAAGTCTGTCTTGATAAATAGTACTGTTGGTCAGATGAGTACTCTGTACTAGGTACTGTTGCTAACTTAACATGCTGTGGTGATTTGAATGGGAATGTATGCCCCATAGCCTCAGGAATTTTTAATTAAGGTCAAGTTTCCTACTTAGTTCAGCCCTACTAATGCGTGTTCTGAGCAGTTTAACCGCAGGCTGTTGGTGCTGGTGTTAAACTCTCTTTGTCTCGCTGTGATGCATGCTGGGGTGAGCCAGCTTCTTCTGCCATCAATGGGGTCTCCCTGGACTCTGTAAGCCTGAAATAAACTGGTCACTACAGGCGAGCACACCCCACTGTGTGTGAGAGCACGGGACGCTGCATGAGTGCATACCCATGCGTATACCACACTCAACACACACACACACACACACACACACACACACACACACACACACACACACACACACACACACACCCCACAATACACATAGCAAAAGAAAATGCTTCCATTTTTTCTGGCTGGAAGAGGCCCAAAGAATCAGTTTTTTTTTTTTCTCTCTCTCCTTTACTGGAAAAACAGCCAAGGAGCA
>PVHP010052896.1:0-10948 GCA_004024765.1 Zapus hudsonius
GTGATATTCCAAGGTATTTGATTTTCTTTGAGGCTATAGAAAATGGTACAGTCTCTCTGATGTCTTTTTCTGTCTGCTTATCTTCTGCATATAGAAAGGCTACTGATTTTTGTGTGTTGATTTTGTATCCTGCCACGTTGCTGAAGGCATTAATCACCTTCAAGAGGTTACTGATACTATTCTTTGGGTCTGATATATAAAGGATCATTTTTCTGTAAAGAGGGATAGTTTGATTTCTCCCTTTCTGATTTGTATCCCTTTTATGCCCTTCTCTTGTCTAATTGCTTGGGCTAGAACTTCAAGCACTACGTTAAAGAGTAGTGGTGAGAGTGGGCAGCCTTGTCTTGTTCCTGAATTCAGTGGGAACTACTTGAGTCGTTCCCCACTAAGTATGATCTGTGCTTTAGGAGTTTTGTAAATTGTCTTTGTTAAGTTGAGGAATAGGCCATCAATGCCTATTCTTTCAAGAGCTTTGAACATGAAGAGGTGTTGAATTTTGTCAAAAGCCTTCTCTGCATCTATTGACATAACCATGTAGTTTTTGTGTTTGAGTCGATTAATGTGATGTATGACATTTATCGACTTGCGTATATTGAACCATCCCTGCATCTCTGGGATAAAGCAAACTTGGTCAGGGTGGATAATATTTTTGATGTAGCGTTGTATCCAGTTTGCTAGGACTTTGTTCAGGATTTTTGCATCTAAGTTCATCAGAGATATGGGTCTAAAGTTCTCTTTTCTTGTTGCATCTTTGCCTGGTTTGGGGATTAGGGTAATGGTAGCTTCATAGAAAGTGTTTGGTAGCCTTCCCTCTTTTTCTATGCTTCTAACAAGCTTCAGAAAAAGTGGTTTTAGCTCTGTGATGAAGGATTGGTAGAATTCAGCAGAGAAACCATCTGGGCCTGAGCATTTTCCTTTTAGGAAGGTTTTTGATTACATCTTCAATCTCAGCGGATGTGATATGTTTATTTAGTGCTTTTATCTTTTCTGGGTAAAGCTTTGGCATTTGGTAGGTGTCCAAATACTTACCATTTTTTCCAGGTTCTCTAATTTTGTGGAGTAGAGGTTTTGGAAATATGACCTGATGATTCTTCCGATGTCTTCAGGATCTGTTGTGATCTCACCATTGTCCTTACTGATTTTGTTGACGTGGGCTTTCTCATTTCTTCGTTTGATTAGATTGGCCAGGGGTTTGTCGATTTTATTAACTTTTTCAAAGAACGAACTCTTTGATTTATCTATTTTTAAAATTGTTTTCTTTATTTCCAATTCATTAATCTCAGCTCTGCTTTAATTATTTCCTTTCGTCTTGAGCTCCTCGGGTTAGCTTTTTCCATCTGTTCCAATGATCCTAGGTGTGTGGTTAGGCAATTGATATGAGACCTCTATGTCTTTGATATGAAGGCATTTAGCGCGATGAACTTTCCCCTCAGGACTGCCTTCATTGTGTCCCATAGGTTCTGATATGATGTGTTATCGCCATCATTTAATACTAGGAAATTCTGAATTTCCTGTTTTATTTCTTGGATGACCCAATCATTTTCTAGGAGCGAATTACTCAGGCGCCAATACTTTGTGTGTGTTCTGGAACCTGTTCCACTGTTAACTTCTACCTGTAATGCACTGTGGTCTGATATGATGCAAGGAACTACATCAATCTTCCTGAATTTGTTTAGGGAGGATTTGTGACATAAGCTGTGATCAATTTTAGAAAAAGTCCCATGCGCTGCTCAGAAGAATCTATATTCTGTGTCTTTGGGGTAGAACGTTCTATAAATATCTGTTATCCCCAGCTGGTGTCATTAAGCTCCATTATGTCCCTGCTGATCTTCTGTTTGGTTGATCTATCTAGAGCTGATAGAGGTGTATTAAAGTCACCTACTATGATGGAATTAGAGTCTATTTCTGCTTCATTTTTGAGTAGGGTTTCCTTTACGAACTGTGTTGCACCCAAATTTGGTGCATATATGTTCATGATGGTGATATCTTCCTGCTGGATCATTCCTTTAATGAGTAAGAAGTGACCTTCCTTATCCTTTTTAATTGATTTTGGTGTAAAGTCTATTTTGTCAGAGAGTAATGTAGCCACACCTGCTTTCTTTTTACTTCCACATGCCTGATAAACTGTTTTCCATCCTTTTACTCTAAGAAAATTGCTGTCTTTAGAAGTAATGTGCGTTTCCTGTAGACAGCAGATGGAGGGGTACATTTTTCTGATCCACCCTGCAAGTCTGTGTCTTTTTATAGGGGAGTTAAGTCCATTAATATTTAGTGATATAACTGTGAGGTTTGCTTTAAGCCCTGCCACGATGAAGGGTTAATGGGGGTTGTTGTTTGTGCTGCTGTTATTAGCGCACTGACTGTGATTGCCGTGCCTGATCTCTGGTACTCTTCTGAGGTAGATTTCTTGTTTCTTCTGTGTGGGATATCTCTTGCAGGATCTTCTGAAATTTTGGCTTTGTTTTCAAATAGTCATAGAGCTGGTTTACTTCATGGAACACTTTCACTTCTCTGTCAATCATGAGGGATAGCTTTGCTGGGTAGAGTAGCCTAGGTTGAAAGCCATACTTCTTTAGGCCCTGAAAAGCATGATTCCAAGCCCGTCTGGCTTTCATGGTTTCTAATGAGAAGTCTGAGGTAAGTCTGATGGCTTTTCCTCTGTAAGTTATGGTTTGCTTTTCTCTAGCAGCTTTGAGTATTTTCTCTCTGCTTTCTATGTTAGGAATCTTAATTAACATGTGTCTTGGCGAGTCCCTCTTCATGTCCTGTCTGTTTGGATTTGTCTGGGCCCCTTTGAAAGTTAAGTGGGCTTTCTCTTGTTAGATATGGAAAGTTTTCTTGAATAATTCTGTTGAAGATATTTCCTATGCCCTTAGCCTGGGCTTCTTCTCCCTCTGGGATCCCCATGATTCTAATACTGGTCCTCTTTATTGTATCCCATAGTTCCCTCAAGTTTTGCTCACTTGATTTCTTGAATTTATTGAAACCTATGACATCTTTATTAATTTGTTCTGATTTGTCTTCTACTTCTGAAAGTCTGTCCTCCAAATTATCAACTCTGGGACTGATTAATTCAAGGGTGGTTTTTAACATCTCCTTTTGATTATTTGTTTTTGCTATAATTTTTTTTATAGACTCTAATTCTTTGGTGAGATCTAATTTCCAAACTAATTTTGTTTTTACTTTGGATTCCTGATAATCATTTTTAATTTTTTAGGTCCTCATCAAATTTAATCATTTGGTTGTCTAGCTCCTCTCTTAGTTGATTAATCTTCAATTCACTTAATGTGTTTCTGAATTCATTCATATTTCTCTCCATTAAGTTCATTCTGGAGACTATCTTTGAGTTAGATACCTTCATCTCATACATGTCTTTTCTCATAATTTCCATATCAGTCATTAGCTGCTTCATATTTGCATTATAGTTGTGGTCAGGAGTCATACTGCTCTCTCTTTGCTATTGTGTATGTGTTGCCTCTGTTTCTTTGCCAGTCTCCTGTTCCATAAAGGGACTAGGGGCCCTGGCTTGGGGAGTTCTATCTTTGATTTCTGTGGGTTTTTTCCTTTGATTTCTTCCCATGTCTAGGTAGGGGAGTGGGACTCAGGCCCCCTGGGGAGTGCTGTTCAGCCTGCTTTGCTTCCAATGGAATGATCACCAGGTTTGATATTAAATGAAGGTCTTTCCTGTTGTGGTGTTCTGTCCCCAGAGAGGCTTAGATTTTTACCTGTCTGGATCACTCTGTCTGTGACTGTTTAATCTTAGAGCCACCACATATGCCCCTGCCCCCAGTTGGTATGCTTCAGTAGAAACACAGCCCCAGCACTACAACTATAGGGCCCAGTGTTCTCCCACCTGACTGTGCCCTCCTATCTGGTGCCCGCTGAAGCCGCCTTTGCCCTCCCAGCACTGGCAGAGGTTCCCCGGTGCCTGAGGCCTGGCTCCATCCAGCAGCTGTGGTCCAGCGCGCGCTCCGGGACCCGCGCTACTTCAGTTTGCCCACGGAGCGCGATCGCCTGTCTATGTGGGGGGTTTTCAGGGAGAAGTGCGGCCAAGAATCGCTGGAGGGTCAGTGGCGCGTGGTCCCTGGTGCCCGCCGAATCCGCCTTTGCCCTCTCAGCCCTGTCAGAGGTTCCCCGGTGCCTGGGGCCTTGTCCCGCCCGACAGCTGCAGACCAGAGTGCAATCCGGGAATTGCACTAGTTCAGTTTGCCCGTGGAGCGCAATTTCCTGTGTATGTGAGGGGGGGTCTCAGGGAGAAGTGCGCCCAAGAATAGCTGGAGGGAGGCTAGAGGAGGGGGGCCATGGGAGGGAGAGGTGCCCAGCCGGCAAGAGCTCTCAGGCAGCACCGGAGAGGAGACAATGCCAGCGGGAGCAGGAGCTAGGATTGGGGGAAGGGCAGCGCTTTGTTCCTCTGCGGAGCAGAAAGCAGCTGGGGAGTTCTGACTCCCCGGCTAGCGTGGAGTTGGGGAGACGGTAGGTTTGGGTTCAGGGCCAGCTGGAGTCCCCGGTTTGGATCCCAGCTGAAGAATCAAACCTTTTCGACGAGAGTCCTGGCGAGGCTGCTACTCATCCGCCATGATGCTACGCCTTTCCAGATTTATTGCTCTTTCATTATATGGATAACATTCTACTGTGTCATCCCAATGAACAAATATTAAATGAAGCATTATGCTTCATAACTAGTGAACTTAAAAGCTGGAGACTCACAATAGCCCCTGAAAAATTACAGGTGGATAGTCTCCAACAATACCTAGGAACAAGGTTGTCAGCCACAACTATAAGGCCTCTAAAGCTCATCATTCGGTTAGACAACTTACAAACTTTAAATGATTTTCAAACATTGTTGGGAGATATCAATTGGATTAGGCCTTACATAAAATTAACTACCGGTGAACTTAAATCATTGTTTGATATTTTGAAGAGTGACACGGACCTGAATTCTAGAAGAACTCTCACACCTGAGGCCAGACAAGCCCTTTCCTTGATTCAACAACTATTAGAAGCATGTCAAATTGTTCGTAGGGATCCTGAATTACCATTGCTTTTTATTGTCTTGCCAGAGAACCATAGCCCTGCTGGGATTTTGTTGCAGGGAGGACCTCTACTGAGTGTCAACCTACCTAGTTCTCCACATAAGATATTGTCACCATATCCAGCTGCTGTAGCTCAGCTGATTTATAAAGGCATACAAGAATCTGAAGCCACTTTGGGTATGCCTCCAAAAGTAATAATTACTCCCTAGGGGCCAGAGCAGATTCATTGGTTTGCAAACCATTGTGCAGATTGGGCTATTAGCTTGTCCTCATCCACCGCTACTTTTGATAATCATTACCCTAAGCATCCTTGGATACAATTTTGTAAGAATACCCCTATTATTTTTCCAAAAAAATCACTAGGAAGAAACCTTTGCATGATTGCTCTCTTGTGTTTACTGATGGATCAAAAATGGAGTTGGATCCATTATAATTGATGGCAAAAGTTATACCACCATAATCCTTAGCACCTCTGCACAAGTCTCAGAACTTGCTGCAGCTGTGCTGGCCTTCCATAAGCTTGCAGAACAGTCTTTTAATTTATTATCAGTTAGCAAATATGTGGTAAACTCTTTACAATTTCTAGAAATGGTTCCATATATTTCACCCACTTCTGCAGTGGCCCCTTACTTTGTTACTTTACAGAACCTTATATTGCAACACAAACATCCTTTTTTCATTGGTCATATCAGAGCTCATACTGATCTGCCCGGACCACTTACTCAAGGTAATGATTTAGCAGATAAAGCAACTCACTCTGAATTTATATTCACTGTGGATGAACAGGCCAAGGCCTTCCATAATAAATTCCATGTTAACTCTACCACCTTATGCCAACAGTTTCATATTACTAAGGACCTTGTCAACAGTGTGCCCCCCTTATTCCAGTACAATCTTTTGGAATCAACCCTCGACGTTTAAAACCTAATCACATATGGCAAATGGATGTTACTCACATTCCAGAATTTGGTACTCTTAAGTTTGTACATGTATCTGTGGATATGTGTTCAGGAGTTATTTTTGCATCACCTCACAGTTGTGAAAAGGTCAAAGACGTTATTTCCCACTGTCTCCAAGCCTTTGCCGCTTGGGGAATCCCTAAACAAATTATAACTGACAATGATCCCGCTTACACTTCAACTTCCTTTAAGCAATTCCTCACTAAATTTGAGATTTCTTTAATTACAGGCATTCCGTACAATCCACAAGGTCAAAGTATTGTTGAGCATGCTCATCTTACCCTCAAAAATGCTCTCTGTAAACAGAAAAGAGGAATAGGGGACACCTTCAGGTCTCCTAACGACAAACTCTCTGTTTCTCTCTTTATTTTAAATTTTTTAACACTGGACAATGAAGGTCGCTCTGCAACTGACAGACATACAAACCATAGACAATTTAATGGAGTGACTGTAAAATGGAGGGATATTCTTACTGGCCAATGGTGTGGCCCAGATCCAGTACTTTATTGGGGTCGAGGCTCGTTTTGTGTATTTCCACAGAACAAAGCCTCACCGATTTGGGTCCCAGAGTGACTAACTCGGCCAGTGATAAAAAATCAAGATGACTCTGAGTAAGGTAAGCGAAGTAGATATATTTTTATTATTCCCAAACCTATTCTCCATTTTTGTTCCTTACTCAGTTCTAAAATTTCTATCAATGTTTAAATATGTGCTAATACTGTATGGTTTGTCAGTTTTCCTAAAAATTATATTTATAGAGGCATTACATACAAGAAATATCTGTGATTTCTCTGAATTCTATAAGGTATAAGAGACTAAGTGTCTAGACAAATATGTGTTGGATGCCAATTTTCCTATGAAAGCCAATTACTAGGGCTTATGGACTTAACAAAAGGAAGAACACATACTTTTGTGCTCCACTGGCTTTTGGCTTTAGGACAGAGCGCTCCCTATTGCCAAAACTCAGAAACAGATATATTTTTTCCAACACTTCCTCATACACCATCTGGCCAACAGGTCTTATGACGAGTGTAAAGGAAAGGAGAATTATATCTTCCTTGTGTTGCTGAAGTCCATGATTGTATAGGTAAACTGAGTCAAAGAAAAAGACATAATGTTTCTTTTCTCATCTATTGCTCAATGGTTAGAGACATTGTCTGCTATAAGTACTATATGTTTTCTGCTTGCTTATAAATGAAAAAGAAGGGGGAGAATGCCCCTAGAAAGTGTCTTTCTTACACCAGGTTGTTCAATGGTCAGAGATACTTTTTGATGGTTATACTCATTTGACATTCTATAGTAATTGCTAAAGCTATTTGCTTGATCTCTTAATAAGAAAATTAATTTTGGGATTTTTGCAGAAAGGCTAGTCATAGCAAGTTATAAAAGAAGTGACTGTCATTAGCTGACAACTGCTAACACTGGACCTGATCACTTCAGTAATAGCTGTTGGTTCAGTGACAAAATTGTTTGTGGGTTAAGAAATGCACAAAGGGAACTCTTGGGGTACTCACCAAGACTAGCTATGTTTCTTTGTCAAGGACAAATTGAGTTTTTGGGATGGAAATTGCTTACTGGTATTGATTTTCTAGGGTGAGGTTCTCACATTGAAAAGCATTGTGAGTTTTAAGGAGATGGTTCTATTTGTTTATGCTAATACTACCAGGTGGTCATCATTTGACTTGTAAGGTTTAATTCCAGTCATTGTGGTTTCTATTCTCCTATTAATAAATAAATGTGTTGGAATAACTTAATTAAACTAACAACATTGGTTGTCACAGGTTTTCCTTTTCAAAAATTTGACAGGATTGGACACTGCTTTGCTTTGTTGTGGATGATTGCAGAGTTTCCATCTAAGATATTATTTCAACAATTGTCTTATTTTGTGTGCTTGAACTAACTCTTTAAGATATTCCCGACTCCAGGGTACAAATTTAGAACACTATTAAGTACAATACTGCAGTCATACTACGGATACCTCAATATATTTCAGTTTCTGTTGATGTCAGTTCTCCTCATACATCAATTGCAGTTCATAAAAAGAGAGATTTTGTAGTAACTTCTGCTATCATTGCTGCAATAGCCATCTCAGCTGTGACGGCTACTACGGCTGCTGTCGCTTTTGCTACTTCAGTTTCTACAGCACAGACTCTGAGTACTCTTTCTTCTGCGACTGCCCAAGCTCTGAACATCCAGAATCAATTAAATGGACAATTTAAAACTGGACTTATGATTCTTAATCAATGGGTTGATATTGTACAAGAACAACTTAATATCGATTGGACAATTAATAACATTGTGATATATTCGTTCTTATGTAGAACTTTGTATAACTGATGTTTTGTATGATAACCTTTTTCATGCAGCAAAAATGTCTAGACAGCTTTCATATATGTTAACCAGTCATTGGACTTATGAGTATGATAACCTAACCCAATCTTTATTGCTAAAGTGCATAGCCCGACTATAGCATCTTCGATAAGAACTCTTGGTCTGATGTGCATTAACGCTTTGCCAATCTCAGATGTGACAACAACTGTAAGCACAGCTAATTAAGCAAGCCATGGCAGCTTTGGGTTGCCGATCCTCCCCCCATATAAGGCTTAAAATGCTGGATCAGTAGTCAGAGACGGGTAAGATCCATGGAAATACATATCAACCTAAGACAGGGTTCTGACGCTTGGAGGTCAAAATTCCAATGATGGGTAAGAGTGTAATTTTCCATGGACAACCTAAGACAGACATGATCCAGAGCCATTTTTTTAAATAAAAGTAAATGGGAATATGTCGGGGGCGAAAGCCTTTGAGGGCCTTTGGAGGCACACCCTGGCTTAGTCTTGGATGGCACCTGACAGCCTGCCAAGAGGGACTTAGTTTAATGAGTTTCAGGAGGTGATCTTGATTGGCTATTATGCACAGGTTCTTATCATAAGACTGACCATTAGTCCCCTGATTGGCCAGGAAGCTCTATATATTCTATATATAATTCTATATATATTGTTCCCCGCAATAAAGGGCACGTTCACCCACCCCTAAGCGGTGTGTGTGTATATTTGTGTGATCACTGCCTCCGCGGGCGGCAGGCAGTGATACACCCACACCCACACACCATGGCTTTTACAATCTTTCCACCCCTTCTTCCACTAAATTTCCTGAGCCATGTTGGGTGAGTTTAAGTCTATCATAATGTTGAGCTCTTAACAGCTTCTGGAATACTGGTTTGGAATGATTTGGGTATCCTCAGTGTATGTCTCCATCATCCTGGCTCAGGTTGATGGGCTCACTGTGGGAGCAGCACTCTTGCTCATCTCTCCACTGCCTCTGTGGTTTTACATGGGCCCTAGCTGACATGTTAGGGGTGGTTCATTTCCTGCCAGGGAGTCTGCTATCATTTCTGGTCTTGTTGTCCTAGGTTCTCATTGCATTCTGAAAAATAAAAACAGATTTTTCCAACAGAGAGTGAGGTCAGCATAGGTTAAATGGGATAAGCATTGTTAATTTGGCAAGCTTATAATGACATCCTTTAAATGACTCACTGTGGCCAGTGTTTAGAGAACATGCAATAGGGAAGGCACAGAAATGGTAAGGGAATGTTATCCTAGAAAATCTGATGGAGCCTTCAAACAGGGATGATGAGATCCTATGGATATAGGATGTCCTAGAAGAGGAGATTGAGTTGTAAATACTGAAAAAAAGACCTAGAATTCCTCTCAAGTTTGGGATCTTAACAACTGGGTGAATGTGTTACCATTCACTCAGGTGGGGAATGTCAATGGAGAGGCTAGTGTAGGTGGGGATGGGTACCAGATTCAGTTTTAGATATGCTAAATTTATGATGCCTATTGAACACATACACATAAGGGGCTTAGAACAAGTTGTGGCATATAGGAAACAGTCCATCCATTTTAAATATTATTATCCAAGTGGAGATATTAGTAGGCAGATCTTTGTCTGTAGTTTGGTATTAGACAACTTTAACGATAAAAGCTTGTATCAGATGAACTTACTTAGAAATTACGTATAGAAATTCATGAAAATAAGTTCCAGAAATTAGCCCTAAAATTAGAGTTCAGGAAGATTAAAGATACAAAACAAGTGATTAAAAGGGAGAATCCAGAAAAAGAGAGAAATTAGGAAATCTATCATGGAAGGAATGGTTGTCTATGGCCAAAGCTGCAGGCACATCAAGTAAGATCATATGAGGATGTTGTGAACATTGACAAATGAAGTGTCAGTGAAGTAAGTATGAGTTATAGATGAAGACTTAAGAAACATAGAAGAAAATAGAAGACAAGCAGAAAGGGGGAGAGGAGGAGTATAGGTTACTCAAACTGAATTTTTCTGAAAGTGGAACAGAAAGTGGGTGACAACATGAGAACAAAATGGGTCAAGGGAGGATAATTTTAAGATTGAAAACATTGCCTATGTATTTTATGACAATGGTAGCATCCTATTGGAAAGAGACAGTTGTAAGAGACAAAAGGAAAAATTGTCCGAGGGATGCCATTTAGATGCCTTTGAGTCAGAGTAAATGGAATGCAAAATAAGAAAGACTTAGACTTGGAAAGGAAGTCAGCAGTTGTCCATTATCATAAAGGACATTGCAGAGTGGAAGAAGGCTCAGCAGGCAAAAGCACTTGCTTGCCACACAAACATGAGGACTCAAGAGGGCCTGAGTTTGATTCCTAGCACTCACAATAAAACGAACTGTGATCACACATGGTTTTAGCAGCAGTCCTTTGGGGGATGGAAAGAAGAGAACCACTGGAGCTCTCTAGCTAGTCAGTCTGACTAAAAAATCAGCAGCTTCAGGTTCAGTGAGAGATTCTGTCGAAGGAAGCAAGGAGAAAGAGTGGCAGGGAGGAGATCCAATGTTCTCCTCTGGCCACTACATATGTGTGTATGGGGTGAATGCATCAGCACACACACACACACACACACACACACACACACACA
>PVHP010052897.1:0-10940 GCA_004024765.1 Zapus hudsonius
GAGAGAGGCAGAGAGAGAGAGAGAGAGAGAGAGAGAGAGAGAGAGAGAGAGAGAGAGAGAGAATGGGCGTACTAGGCCTCCAGCCACTGCAAATGAACTCCAGATACATGCACCCTCTTGTGCATCTGGCTTTATGTGGGCACTGGAGAATCGAACTCTGGTCCTTCTGCATTGCAGGCAAACGCTTTAACTGCTAAGCCATCTCTTCAGCCCCCCCTTTTTTTTTTTTACCAGGACTTGAGAACAGAGCTATTCTCTGAGAGAATGATAAATATTCAGAAGGCAGTTTAACAATACATCTGTTTAGCAAGACACTAACATAACTTCACTCTTCTGACCTTTCTTCTCTCTTGCCATGTACATTAATAATGGAAAGTCCATTAAAGAATAATAAGCATAAATTTTAAAAAATAAAAAAATGTAGGACCTAACAATTTCAGTTAAAGGAAAGATAATATGTATGTTTTCACAATATTTACATTGTAGAAGCTGTATTGAAAAAATGTAAAACATCTAGAAAAAGCCTGAAGATTTTACAAACCTGTGTAACCTTGGATCAGTCTATGGAGTACTGGGTTACGAAAACTGCTTGTCCCATTATGGGATGAAAAACACAGAACCTAAAATAAATCCTGGTCTATCAAGCAGGCCACAAATGAAACCTATGAGACAGTGGTAAGATAAACAGGAGACCAGTCACTACAGCAAGTCAGATGACCCATGAAAGGACAATGGAGACAGACAATAACGATACCCAACACAACCCAAAGCAGAAGTCCAGAGACACTTAAGATTTCAACAACAAAGCCGACTTAAAACTCACCCACCATGACTTGGAGAACTGAGCAGAAAAGGGGGCAGAAAGAATGTAAGAGCCATAGTGGGGGAGAATATTTAGAGACAAGGCCCACTCAGCAACAAACATCTACTGCAGTTCATAACCGAATCAGAATGCCCACCAAGGAGGAGGATCCCCAGTGTATTGGTGACATGGAGGAGAGAAATGGGGGTCCCATTATAAGATTTTCTCAAACAATGTATCTAATTATGGATAATAAAGATATATTTAAAAAGGTGGACAGATCCAAACAGCCAGAGTCGGAAGGGAAAGTGTTACTCAATAAGAACATGGTAAGGGAAAAGTAGAATGTCTCTTCCCCTCTCCCGTAAAGAAGAATAATCTGTTATCATAATCTGTAGCTCAATTTGGCATGTGATATTAAACTAGATGCACTGAGCAGCTAACCCTGGGCACATGCATATTTGCATGCATGTCTTAAGGCCATGACCATGAGCATTTGTGAATCAGATCTGTGATGACCAACGAAAGCCATGAACCACTAAAAGTTATATCAGTGTTTTAATCTTATTTTCTCCTTGAATTTACAAGGGATATGTTTACTTATAGTAAACTCTGCATTTATATCAATGTATCTGTCCAGGTACTAGGTGAGATTGTAGTATTTTTTGCATTAAATCAATGGTTACATAATATATAAAGGGCTGACTGTGTTGGTTTCAATGTCCCTCGTAGGCTTATGGGTTTAAATATTTCAGGCTTTTTGTGTCTTATAGTCAAGCCTTGGTTGTGTTCATTGCTTTCTATATTTCCTCCCTGATGGTGTGAATATATGACTTTCCATAATTTTCCCGTCTTGATGAACTTCACCTTCAAACTATAAGCCAAACATAAATGGTTTCCTTCCTTAAGCTGCTTCAGGTTGGGTATTTTTCCCAGGAATGAGAAAGCAAACGTGACACTGTGTGATTGGAACAATGATCCTGTATTTTTCATCTCTCTACTGAGCTAGTCCTTAGCATGAACTCACACATCAGGAAATCATGCTTAGCATTTTATCTGCTCTTAATTTCATTTTGATTGCTTTAGCAACAATTTCCCGACACCCATTCACTTTAAAAAATTTTCCTACTGCTTTTCCATAATTTATAACTGATGACCACATGGAAGTAATCTAAATTCCATCTTCTGTAGCAATTGAATTTTATTTCATTGACTGGTCATTGAGTGAGATTTAAGAAATATTTAAAATGGACTCAATCACACTTCACGTAATGTTATTGGAGAGAGTTTGAAGTCCCAATCGCTTGTATGTATAACTGGCATTCCATCCCTTCCATGCTCCATAAAAAGGAAGTTTCCCTCATTCCAATCAATCTGCATTCTACTCAAGGCATCAGGAAATTCCACAAGGACTCATTCTTGGCCTTTTACATTATGCCAATTCTGTGCCCTTTCAGATATTGGGCTTCTAAATTTGCTTTATGATAACACAGCTAGACCGATGGTATTCTCATTTAGTGCTTTGATGAGAAAGGTCACTCATCCTCTCCAAGGACCATTAAGGACTAGGTATGTTCTTGAAGCCCAGAAATATTTTAGCCATTAAAAGTAAAATAACCTCTTTAATAAAACACTCTCTGTTTAAATGTGTTTGGAAGCTAAAAAAAACCCTTTCCTGCTAATTGATCATATAGTTCCACTTGAACTCAATTGCCCTGTTTTTTGTGGACATTTGTGTCTTTAGAATTTTATGAACACATAGGTTTGGAAGAACAATGTGCATCCAAGGAAGCAAAACTAAAATAAGACTTAATTTGAGTTTGTGTTTCAGAGCATCAATGGTGCTTTCTGTAACTGAACATAACTTGTACACAGATATCAGTTGATATTGATTAGACAGGACTATTAAGATATAACACCTGCACTGATTTAAACTTTATATAATCCTAGTCCTGGACCTATTAAGGATTTGGACTGTAAATTGCAGTCCAGCTGGGGTTACACAGAAATTCAGAAGCAAGCTTAGGCTACAGAGGCCCCATCTACAAGGGAAGGAACAAAGGATGGAATAAAGTGAGGAAGAAAGGAAAGAAGGAGGAAAGAAAGGAAGGAAGGAGGAAGGAAGGAAGGAGGGAGGGAAGGAGGGAGGGAGGGAAGGAGGGAGGAAGGAAGGCAGAAAGGGAGGGAGGAAGGAAGGAAGGAAGGAGGAAGGAAGGAAGAAGGAAGGAGGAAGGAAGGACGAAGAAAGGAAGGAAGGAGGAAGGAAGGAAGGATTGGGCATTAGAATAAAGTAAAGACAATTAATTATAAGGCTATTATTGCAATTGTATCATTCAGAATGGATAAGATGGACTGTATAATTTCTTCTTAAATTCAAAAAATTAATCAAGGAAGAAATCTGTGTTTTTTAATATTAAGTGTTCATCTCCTACACTTATTTAAAGTTATGGTCTGTAGTAAGAAAGCCCAATTAGGACCATTATGTAGAATTTGTGAAAGGAGAGATATGTTTCAGTATTTAAAATTCATTTTTACCATTAAGGCTACTAATGACTTCTTTTGTGGATGAATTATCATTTAAGAATTGTCAGGGCCACAGTGATTCCAGGTCACAATGCAGTGATAGATAAAAGGTGTCTCTATTTGATCACATTGATTATTTTTCCAGCTCTAATAGCATTAACTATTTCCATAACAATTTAGTTGTTTGTATGCCAACTACTGGCACACAATTATTATTAACTTCTTAAATGTTTTATTTTATAGATATTATTGATGATTTTAGACATTTATTTAAAGGATATAAATTCTATTAGCTAAATGCATGCAATAGTGAATTCTCCACAGTTTATCTTTCAATATTCATGAACAAATTCAATGAAATTAAATAAAACATGCAGGTTAGATAATCATATATTTAGCGCTAACATAAGAAATATATGTTTTATGCTCAAAAATACTTGTTATAGCTTTGTGTGTGTGTGTGTGTGTGTGTGTGTGTGTGTGTGTGTGTGTGTGTGTGTTTTGGTGTATTGGCTACTTAAAAGAGAAAATATTGGCCAATTATGAAACATCTTCTCTTTGGACCACTTGAGTTTATCCATTCATTTGTTTAGTATATAGTATAAAATAATGAAAACTGCTATTTTCAGCAATGCATGCTAGACAGAATAATGCACACTGAAACTAGCCATTCATAACATATCAACATCTCACCATCACAAACTTAAAAGATGGGACACAAGGTATTCATACTGCAATACTTGAGTTCTAGGCCAGTGTTTGGATACTAAGTGCTTTTCAAACTGGATGGAATGCTAAGTAAATAAAAAGAGAAAAGCAACAGATAGGTAATCCCATATGAGTTTACTTTTATTAATATGTATTAAAAATCTATTGTTATGCTAAGTAGAATGATGAACAGTTTTACATAAAGAAATTGAGCATATATCTAATAAAATTATGAGGATAATGATGAATACCATTATTATAATTTTTCATGGTACATAGTCTCCTGATCATTTTGTACATTTCATATGATTTAATTTTTACTAGAACACAAATAAAGTGGGTTTAGTATTAATCTCCATATTATGAATGCATGTACTATAATCAAGTGAATATATTAATTCACATCAAAAGTTCTGTAATGCACAATTATTTGTCCTTTGCCATTTCATGTTAGATATTTATATTTATGTGTGTAAATACATAAGTGTGTATGTACATTTTAAAAGGTTACACAACTAAACAATGTCACAACACACTCTTCAGTATATGTCGCCATCACTAAGCAATCCTTAATCCATGATAGGTACTTAGAAACACTTTTTTATCAATACCTTTGAATAGCTTTTAGAGATGGTATCATTTTCTCATGGTGTAAACTGGCTTCTGTCTAAATAGTGTAAAATAAAAGTTTTGGCCTTGTATGAACTGTTGTCTATTCTAAGTCTCTATCTCATAAAGTATTCGATTTTATCATTTAAGTTTCCAACAAATTTCTTCTATTTACAGCCTAAGAAAATTAATCATTGTTACATTTTCTATTTCATAAAAAGGATTTATATTTCTATCATTTGATCCTCAAAATCATTTTGAGTAAAATGCCATTGTTTTCTCTTACTGAGAAGTGTTAGAAACTGAAATTTATCTACATCACCTAAGCGAATTTGATCTCAGGGGAGAAGAAACACTTAACCCTACACCATGCCTTCCTGGACTACTCTGATATAAGCTAAATGAATGGAGGAGTTGATTCGACCTCATTTCAAAGTGTGAACACATTCATCACACATAAAGAAAGGTCTCATCTGCCATGTGCTTATTCTCCTTCTGGGAAGGAGCGTTATGTGACCCCTGCTATGAACTAGAAAGAAGACAGCAAGTGTTTTCTTTAAATTATCCTTTGGCAAGAGAACATCTTTTTTTAAGGACACAACTTGATGACCAGTGCTTTAAAAAAATTGTTCAATTCCCTGAGTCATGGTGGGTGAGTAATAAGGCTGCTTTAATGTTTCGAGCCTAGGGATCTTTGTGTCGAAAATCCTTGGTTTCTGTCTCAATGGCCTATCCTGTGTTGATTGAATGACTGTGGTTATAGGTCCCTTGTTCATCTGTCATTGTCTGCTGGGTTCCCTATGGATCCTCCCCGATATGACTATGGTGGCTCCTCTCTTGCCAGGATCTCAGCCATCGGCCTATGGACTAAGCGGGAGAGGGGGCAAAAAGATTGTGAGAGCCGTGGTGGGGGAGACTGTTCAGAGGCATGGCACCCATCAGTAACAACACACTTGGGCCAGGAGAACCGGGCTGAGTACTAGGATATCCAGGATCCCTTGCCACAAGGACTAATACAGACAGCCCAGGAGGAGGATATACAACTGATCAAGGATGGGGAGGGGGGAAATTGGGGAATTCGGGATAACAACTCATTGTTTGCCCACTAAATAATGTATCTCATTATGGACAATAAATATATATTTAAATTTTTTAAAAAAAGCTAAAAAATTGTTCAAGAAATGAATCCCTGGGGATATATTTGCATAACCATTAACTAACCCAAAAAATCAGTGCTGCTCATATGTATTTTCCTGTAGCCACTGAAATGTCAAGTAGATTTGGCAGGTCTAAATTATTTTTAAAAGCAAGTAAGTGAAAATTAGAAGTATTTGAGATGGTGTTATGCTAGAAGATGGGACATTTTATCAAAATCTCTTTTTAAAGAAAAAGATCTAATTATAAATGTTGGCATGAATATGACTTTGGATCATATTTTTCATTTGTAACTAGTGTTATTTTCAAATCGTTACTTCTTAAAATATATCAAGTGATGGTCAATTTATATGGCTAATTGAAATTATAATAGGAAGCTATTTATAAAGCAAAGTTCAATTAATTAGAAAGGATAAAATAAAAAAGGCCAATTTTCCACTGTCATTTAACAAATTTGTTTGGTAACGATAGATGCTCCATTTTTGATTTCCCTTCCATGGTTTAATTATTACTGATTATGAAGCATCTCTATTTACCTTATATGCTTTCCTTGGAGGGCTTCAAGCCAGGACCACAGAGTCAACTTCAACCTCATAATTTATGTCTTTGTTTTTTTTTCTTAAATATGAAATTTGGTCTATCAGATGTCAATATTAATATTGAGCTGAATATTTAAAAAGTTTACCTGTGACCTTAACTCACTTTCATAATTTCATATTGTTTTATTTATGAAATGAATATTGATTTAGTACTTGGTGACAAGTTTTTACAAGAGTGGGCAGGCAATAATCATGCTGCTTTCAATAATCATTAAGTTGGAAAATAAACAAACACTTCTATATCTTAGGTGAGAAATAGGGAAAGTTGACATAAAATAACAAAATATTTGTAAAACCTTAGTGTCTGAAAAATTTCTACGACTTTATTTTTTCAATTAGTCATAATGACTGGTTTATGTGTACATAATCCTTTCTATGTCTTTATGAGGTGGATTAATATTATTCCTATTGAAGAAATGAAAGAAAGAACAGGTTTGTGTTTTATTTCATAAACTAAGCCAGGATTTATTTTCTGGGTTTCATGTATTCATATTTTACTTCCTGACCTCTCTTACCATTTTTCAACTGAAACCTTTAGTGGGTCACACAACATAGCTTAATGTACATTAATTCAAACTGTTGTTTCGATTTTTCTCTTTTCCTATCTCCACACAAACTTGTTTCCCTCATGTTCCGTCCTCCATCTAGTCATCTTGTATGTGTGCATGAGTGTGTGTTTGCATGAGTGTGTGTGTGTGTGTGTGTGTGTTTGTGTTCATGTGTTCATTAGTTTTTGTGTGTGAGTGAGTTTGTGGATTTCCTGATGTATATATGGGTAAACATGTATGAATAGATATTTACGCATATATGTGGAGGTCAGGTATAGAGATTTTTTTTCTTTTTTTAAATATTTTATTTATTCATTTTCAAGCAGAGAGATACACACAGAGAAAGAGAGAGAGAGAGAGAGAGAGAGAGAGAGAGAGAGAGAGAGAGAGAGAGAGAGAGAGAGAGAATGCACCAGGGCCACCACCTTGTGGGTCTGGCTTATGTGGGTCCTGGGGAATTGAACCAGGGACCTTAGTCACTGGAGGCAAGTGCCCTAACCACTGAGCAATCTCTACTGAACTTTTTTTTTTCTTTCGGATGTGATCTGTCATATTTTTGTGAGAAGAGGTCTCTAATTGTTCATGGCTAGACTGGCTGGCCAGGGAGCATCTATGACCTGCCTGTCTCTGCCTCCCAAGTGCTGACTTCCATCTCATGGCTGTACCAATCATGTATTGTCTCATTTATTCTCATTATCAATATTCTCAAATGCTTTATCCTTATTCTCAAATCAAACTCCCATATCAGGACAGGTGATTTTTAGAAAAGTTAAAGTAAGTATATTATTTCTGACAACAAAGTGATTTCCAATTTATCCATTTTCAAGCCTCTAATTGTTCACATTACCAGATATTCTAGTAATCAGTCATTTCATGTATTTTCAACACATTCAACTAAAAATGCAACAATGTAGCCATGATTAAATTAATGTGTCTACTTTTCTTAAATATCTATGAATCTAGAAATAATGTTTCCTTTTCTTCTAAGATATGTTTATATATTTACTATTTATTATTTCTTTTCATGTGCCTGTGTGTGTGTGTTTATGTGAGCGTGTGTATGGCATGCCATATCTTCTTGTTGCTACAAAGATGACCAAAGCTTTTTCAAGATTTTGTCTCTGTTTACATGAGTATCTTGGACTTGTGTAATGAACCCAGGACTAACAGACTTGAAAAGCAATCACCTTTAACCATTGAACCATGTTCCCAATTGCAATATACTTTCATTTTTGGGTTGTATTTTTTATTAATATCCCTTAAATATGTATTTCCTCCACCTTAATTTTTCTCTGAACTCCTTTATGTCTTTTCCCTTTCTGCTCTAAACTTTAATTGGAGCTTTTATGCTACTATTATGTACAATCTTGTGGCGTTTAACAACTGGGATGCAGTTTGAAAATGCATTGTTAAGCAATTTTGTCATCGTGCGAAAATCAGAATGTACTTATACAAGCTGAGACACCATAGCTCACTTCACAGCCAGACTATAATGGTATTCCTTATTGCTCTGATGTGACAAATCCACATGCCATGTTTCTGTACTGAACTCTGTAGGATATTATAACAAAGTGGTATTTCTTTTTCTAATCATACTTAAACTAAGAGATATAGTGAAATACAATATAAAAGATGAAAATAATGCATATATATGTGTGTGTGGAGAGAGAGAGAAATTTTTCAGATATGATGCCTCAGTATTGGAAATCTCTTGAGTCAGCAAGTGTGCCATTATTAAGTACATGGGATGGTAAGATTTTACTTTATACCATTATGTACTTTATCAATTACATTTATTTAGATTGCACTGATATAAAATATATTTATTTTATTTATTTGCAAAGAGAGAAAAAGAGACAGAAAGTGTGTCTTTGTGTGTGTGTGTGTGTGTGTGTGTGTGTGTGTGTGTGTGAGAGAGAGAGAGAGAGAGAGAGAGAGAGAGAGAGAGAGAGAGAGAACAGGTGTGCTAGCCACAACCAATAAACTCCAGATGCATGTACCACTTTTGCATCTGGCTTTATGTGAGTACCTGGGAATTGAACTTGGATCCTTAGGTATTAGAAGTAAGAGCCTTAACCACTAAGCATACTGCATTCTGAATTACTGTCATGGTATCTTAAAATCACATTCAATCATATAATAAATTAAGGAAATAATGTTGATACTTGAAATTATATTCTATTTGGTTTTGTTTCGTTTTTGTTTGTAGAAATATATTCTTCTTCACTGTTTATAATAGTAATAGAAGCTTCTAGTAATGGAATCTCATGCAAAAGAAAAATGGGAAATAATAACCCAGGGATGGACATACAATTGCAAAAAGATTCTCTCAGAGTCGGTGAGGGTTTGCCACAGCATAAAATATGACAATCCAATTTTGAAAAAAAACAGAGAAGTAAACAAGCATCCTTCTACAGGCTCTCTGTGCACTCATGGGATAATTTAACTGTAACCTTTAATGCTGTACTCTCTGGCCCTCTTTGGTATGGTACTTTTGACGTTTGCAAGAACAAAGGCACAGAAACAAAGGAACCTGAGAATTGGCCATTAAAAATAATGAGCTACAAAGACACATGATGAGGTAGAGAGATGGCTCATTAGTTAAGTTCATTTCCTCTCCAAGCAAAAGACCTTTACATTTCAGTCTCCAGATTCCTTGTAAACAGCTGAACCACAGCTGTTTAGGTCTGAAATCTCAGTCCTGTAAGGGAGCAGTGCCTGGAGTATTAATCAAGCCCTCTGAGCTCAGAATCCATACGAGGAGACTGGCTCAAAACAAGACCAAACAAGACATTAATGGAGCAGACACCCAATGCCCCACTTAGGCCACCATAGGCAGGCACACCCAGGCAGCCCAAAGTCACATGGCAATATCTAGGTTACTTGATGTATTTCAACTCGTCTCTGAGGCATTTTATAACCCCATGTCATTGAACAAAGAAGATGGTTGAATATAGCAAAATAGCATCTTTTGATAATATATAGAGTTACTTTTTCTTCTATTTCAAGTTTTAGGAACGGACACTATTTAACATCCAAGCAAGCCAAAATTTAATTTTCAGAGCAGTGTCTTCTAATAATTATGACCGATATTATTGCTGTATTTATTTCATTTCTTTCTATTAGAATAAGACATCTTTCAAGGCAAAATGATCATGTCTTTATACAATTTCCTTAATTTAACCATATGTTACAGTACTAGCTGAATTCCATTTAAACGATTTTAATCACTACATTTACTAAACTCTCATGATTCACTGCAGGTTGTAAACAGAATCTGACCCACATATACATACACACATCCACTCACAAACCTATTCAAAAAATTTCAAAGACCTGGCATGGTGGTGCACACCTTTAATCTCAGCACTCAGGAGGCAGATGTAGGAGGATCCCTCTGAGTTTGAGGCCAGCCTGGGATTGCAGAGTGAATTCCAGGTCAGCCTGGGCTAGAGGGAGAACCTACGTTGAAATGTCATTTAATTCTATGTTACACTCCAGTACTTAAACCTAAGGCAGGCAGAATTTAGCAAAGGTATCTGCTAAAACAAAGAGACTTTAGGAGAAAGTGGAAGGTTAGTATCAGAAAAAAAAACTTTTTGTTAAAAATAACATAGACAATTAAATTTCACATATAACCTTATAATTAGAAGAGAATCACTTTTGGAACCATTCACAAATAAATTCACAATAGACTACTTCTATGATTTTCCATAAATATGAATTTCTGTGATTCATGTTTGAAAACATTATGGTATAATCTGGATGGATTTGCAAATCATCCTACAATGTCAAAGCTGATTCCATTAGTAATTTTCTTCTTCTTAATGAGCATGTAATTAAACCATAATGGGAAATGTAGGTTTACATATATTCACAGGGAACTCATTACAACAAAACAAACCATAATTAACCATAAACATAAGATGCATTCTAATTTAAATCAAGGTTTACTCCATATAATTTATTATTGTTTGTTAAAAATAGAGCAAAGCA
>PVHP010052898.1:0-10840 GCA_004024765.1 Zapus hudsonius
ACCTTGTGGGTCTGGTTTATGTGGGTCCTGGGGAATTGAACCCGGGACCTCAGGCACTGGAGGCAAGTGCCTTAACCGCTGAGCTATTTCTCCAGCCTTTTTGAAAGTCAGATATTTGGGCCAGAGAGATGGCTCAGTGGTTTAGGCACTTGCCTCCTGTGCCTAAGGCCCTGGGTTCAATTCCCCAGTACCCATATGGGCCAGACCCAAAAAGTGGTGGCCCTGGTGCTCTCTCTCTCTTTCTCTCTGTATCTCTGCTTGAAAATGAGTATTTTTTAAAAAGTCAGATATTTATATATTTATTATTTGTAAGCAGGGAGATACAGACAGAGCGAGCGAGTGAGAATGGCCGTACCAGGGCCTCCAGCCACTGCAGACCAACTCCTGATGCATGGGCCACTTTGTGCAGCTGGCTTTAGTAGATACTGGGGAACTGAACCCTGTCATTAGGCTTTGTAGGCGAGCACCTTAACTGCTGAGCCATCTCTCCAGCTCCTAGGTCGGTCTGTTTGAGGTGTGACCACAGATGTTCAAGTGAAGGCACCAGCCACCCTGCCTCTACAGGGACTTCCTGTGTTGTGGGCTGTCAGTCCAATTCTTGGTCACGAAAGATTAAGGGCCACAGGCTAGGGTCAAGCTCAAAGCAAGTGTCAGGAACAAGACGCAGCTAAGACTGCTGGATGTGAGTTTGGGATTTTTTGAGGGTCTTACTCTAGACCAGGCTGACCTGGAACTCATTCTGTAGATCCAGGCTGGCCTTGAACTCACAGTGATCCTCCTACCTCTGCCTCCCAAGTGCTGGGATTAAAGGCGTGCGCCACCACACCCGACTTTTTTTGGGGGGGGATAACTTTTTTTTTTTTTTTGGATAACTTTTTAAGAAGTACTTTTATTATTTATTATTTGAGTATGGGAACTCCTGGGCTCTTGCCTCTGTAGTTGAAGTTCAGACACATGCAACACTTTGTGGGTCTGGTTTTGAGTGGGTACTGGGGAATTGAACCCGGGTCATCAGGCTTTCAAAGTGCCTTTAATTGTTAAGCCATCACGACAACCTGCATGGGTTGTTTTCTGTGTATGTGTGCAGGTGTACATGCCAAGGGCTGACATTATGTCCTCAGTCGCTCTCCACCTTATTTTTAATTTATTTGTAAGCGGAGAGAAAGAGAAATGGATACACCAGGGCTTCCAGTCGCTGCAAACTAACTCCAGCATCTTTGTGCATCTGGCTTTACAAGGGTACTGGGGAATGGAACTCTGATTCTTGGGCTTTGTAGGCAAGTGCCTTAACTGCTGAGCCCTCTACCGTATTTGTTGAGATATGATCTCTTGCTGAACCTGGAGCCCCAGGAACCCTCCTGCCTCCCTAGTGCTGATTGTTCTTATGAGGCAGGACAGCCTGACCCTGACCCCGAGGGACACCATACAAGTTGAAGCAGACCTTCCCCTATGACACTCTCCTCTCCCTTGAAGGAGCTGAGGGAACTGCGAGCTCCTGGGTGTGCTGCCTTCTGAAGACCTTCCAGGGATACTCAGGGATCCCTCAGGCCCTTGCTGTGGATACTCCTGCAAGGGGGGCACCAGACACACACCTTCAACCACACCCTGGGCTTCCTGGGGGGGGGAGAGTGGGGGCTTGATGGTATCTGGCTCCTGTTGACTGAATGCCTGGGAATTTGGTTAAACTGAACCCATCCCCGTATCTTAAAAATAAAATAAAAAAACCTACAACACTGGCATTAGTAGTTTCTTTTTTTAATTTTGAGACAAGGTCTCCAACTTACACTCCTCCAGCCTCAGCCCCGAGTGCTGGGATCACAGGGGCATGCCACCATACCTGCCACCCCCCTTTGGATCTCAAATTGCTTACTAATGTTGCTTTCTGAGAATTTTAAATGACCGTTGTTTGTACAATTGACTTATAAAGGTGGAGCCATAGTTAACAGTCTCGATCTCAGGGGAATGTCCCACTGTCTTTTCTTCAGCAGACGAGCCTGGTGACGGGGAGCCCAAGGTCTTCTCGGCCCTTCTGCTTGCTTCAGGAAGAAACAAGGCCTGGCTGTCTGGATGTCCCTTTAATACAAATGCCACTTGCTGTGGGCCAAAGGACGGACGGGTCCTCTGCTCCAGGGCTGGTCTTGGCTGAGCTGATGGGTTAAATCAGGACTGTGTCGTGGGATGGGCTCAGCTGGCAAGGACCTCGTGGGTCACAAATGCCATCGGGGAAACAAAATGTCCAGGCACAGAAATGTGTCATTACATATCTGAGCTTAGAATTCTTGTGTCTTCTTCAGTTTAAGAGCCCCCCCCTCCCCCCAGCAGGGTTGCACTCTACCCCAGGCTGACCTGGGACTCAAACTCACGGCAATCCTCCTATCTCTGCCTCAGAGCAAGGCTTTCGCTCAATGGAAAAAAACTGAGGATGGGAAAGAAGGGCTGTGGACACGCCTTCACTTCAGCCCTTGTCCTGGGACATCATAATGATTCTCAGGAAAAAGGCCACACGGCTGGGCGTGGTGGCCTATGTCTTTAGTCCCAGCACTCAGGAGGCAGAGGTAGGAGGATTGCTGTGAGTTTGAGGCCAGCCTGAGACCACATAGTGAATTCCAGGTCAGCCTGGGCTAGAGTGAGACCCTACCTTGAAAAAAACAGAACAAAACAGAACAAAGCAAAACAAACCAGGTTAGGATGCAGAAGCATATAGAACCCACTAGCCATTGGCCACTGTCATAAAAAATATATATTTATTTACTTATTTGAGCGGGGGAGGAAAAGGCAGATAGAAATAATGGGTGTACCAGGGCCTCCAGCCACACTGCAAAAGAACTCGACACGTGCACCACTCTGTGCATCTGGCTTTACGTGGGTGCTGGGGAACTGAACCCAGAGCCTTAGGCTGTCTAGGCAAGGACCTTAGCTGCTAAACCATCTCTCCAAACCCCTCCACCCCTGCCTTTTTTTGATGCGCAGTCTGTCATAGCTCAGGCTGGCCTTGAACTTCTCATCCTCTTGCCCCCTGAATGCTGGGGTCACAGGTGTGCACAGCAATACCTGGCAGCATGACTTTCCCTGACATTCGCTCAACACCATCACCCCGGGGGTTGGGACTTTGCCACCATGTTCCCAAGCCTGAGTCTGAGGTCGAGGAGCAGTGCGAAGTAGGAGGAATTCAGTCAGGCACAGGGCTGGGCATGGTGGTGCACGCTAGTAATTCTAGCACTTGGGACTCAGCTGCCTTGGACAGAGGCAGGAGGACCAGAAATTCAAGGTCATCTTCAGCTACACAGTGAGTTCAAAGCCAGTCTGGGCTACGCTTGAGATCTTGTTTCAAAAAACAAAACAAAAAACAAACACCAAAAGCATCATCAAGCCAGGAACATTCTAGCAGCTCTTGGGCATCGCCTCCCCAGTGACAAACCGCCTGGAATGTTCAGGGTGAGGACTGTGGTAAGTGTCCACTCAGCTGGCCGCTGGAGCCATCGTCTTCTGGCACAGCCTGGCCAGCAGCCCAGCCATCTGCAGGAGGGAGTTCACGCCTTCCGCCACTTTCATGTGCGTGTATCCAATTTCCTGAAGAACAAAACCAAAAAGGTAAACCTGCTTTAGCTTTCTTCTCCTCCTCTGAACCAGTGGTTTGTTCAAGACAGACTCGAGGAAATCACACCTCAGGCAGGAGTGCTGCAGCATTCCTGGCTGGGTTTCATGACAGTCAAGTTTCTAAGAGGGTGGTTTATGTTTCAGTGGGGTGCTCTGTAAGTGGGGTGCATACGTGTCACTGTGCACACGTGGAGGTCATAGGACAACTGGGTGTCTGTCCTTGCTTTCCACCTTGTCTGAGGCAGCATCTCTCATTACTCACCCCAGCAAACGCCAGCTAGCTGGCCCAGGAGCCTCTCCTGTTTCCCCTTCCTTCTCGCCCTACGATCCTCACGTTACAGCACCTGGCTTCACACGGGTCTGGGGATCTGAACTCAGGTGCTCACACTGTGAGCAAGCACTGAGCCATCTCCCCTGTGGTGCTGAAGCTCTACCTCAGGGCCCTGTTCCTGCTAGGGGAGCACTCTACTCTTGAGTTGTAATTTTATTCTCTGAAAGATAATGGGATTTAAAGAGAAAAAAAGGACAGGCTAGAAAAAGTATTCATAAGTCATTAAATATCTGATGAATGAATATGAAGAACTCAAAATTCAGTAAGAGAACAACCCAACTTAGGGATAGGTAGGTTCGAACAGATGCTTCATCAAAATGTTGAGTAAAAAGGTTTGAGCCAGGTATGGCAGTGCAAGGCTCCTGTTCCAGCTACTCAAGAGACTCAGGCAGGAGGATCACCACAGGTTCGAGACCAGCCTGGGCTACATAGTGAGGCCCTGTCCCCCCCAAAAAATCAATAAAAAGCCCTGCATGATTTTATTTATATAATATTCTGGAAGATTCTATCTCTGGTCAAAAAGCAGACTAGTGGGGCTGGAGAGATGGCTCAGCAATTCAGGCACTTGCCTCCAGTGCCTAAGGCCCCGGGTTCAATTCCCCAGGACCCACATAAGCCAGACCCACAAGGAGGTGGCCCTGTTGTGCTCTCTCTCTCTGCTTGAAAATGAATAAATAAAATATTAAAAAAAAAAAAACCAGACTAGTGGTTTCCAGATGTTATGAGCGGGAACAAGTTCAAAAGGGCACAGGTGCCAGGTGTGGTGGCTCACACCTGTGCCAACAATGGCACTCAGGAGGCTGAGGTATGAAAATCACCTGAGTTCCAGGCTAGCCTGGGCTAGAGTGAGAATGTGCCTCAAAAAAAAAAAAAAAATCAAAACAGGGCGCAGACATTTTTCAGGGGTGGCAAACTGTTGTGTCCGCTTGTGACGATGTCTAGAGATGTAAATTACCTCATGAGACCTTAAAAAAGAGCGCTGGGGCCAGAGGGAATGTCAGGTCAGCCTGAGTTAGAGTGAGACCCTGCCTCCAAAATATAACAACCAGAGGCTGAGGCTACAGCTCCGTGGCAGAGTGCTTGCCTGGCACGTGTGAGACCCTGGGTCCATCTCTGGGCAGGGAACTGGGTGGAACAAACTATGAGCCCAGGAGACAGTCAGCCCACCCATGCTGTTGGGGTACCCCCTGGAGGCTAGACATGGAAGCAAGCATATGCAGGTGAACCCCAGCACTGCTGTGTCCTGGAGGCTACGGGAAACTGTTCTCCCACTGACCTTGATAAATTCCAGCTTCAAGTACTCAGCCATCGGGAAGGTTTTGCACACTCGGAAGATGTTGCCGATGACATCCTCAGGGGAGTAGCCCAGGTGCCACAGGTGGGCAAGAATCTAGACAAGAGGACACCACTGGGCTGTGAACACAGCAAACTCCAAGCTGGAGAGAGGAAGTCTCACCCAGAGCACTGGCAGACCTATCACACCACGGAGTGGCAGCTCATCCCAGACAAGAGGCTTTGCGTGTCACCTGGTCCTTGAATCACGGGTGTAATCTGACTCCTTTTCCCAGCAGGCAAAGACGGCACCACATATGTTCCCAACTACATGGCAAGATGGTCTAATGCCACATCTTCACCCAGAGCCTTCTAGATGGAACCACTTACCAGCTAGCGTTCCCTAGCCTGGACTCAAAGCTTGCTGAGGGCAGGAACTCCTCCCTCATTTCCAAACCCAGCTGGGGTACATCTTGGGATAGATTGAGAGTAGAAAGCTGTCGCCCTAAACCTGATTTTGTTTTGTTTGAGGCAGGATCTCACTCTAGCCCAGGCTGGCCTTGAACTCGCAATGATCCTCTCACCTCAGCCTCCCAAGTGCTGGGATTACAGGCATAAGCCACCATACCCGGCTCTGTGTCTGTCAATCTGAAAGCTCCCTTCAGGTCCACTCAGTGACCAGCTTTTGGGCCTGGCGCTCCAATCTGTCCAACCTTGCCCTAAACTCAAGTCAGCTTCCAGCCTACTGTGTGGGAGTGTTCGGGAAGGAATCATATGATCACATCAGCACCTTGAATCACCACTGACACCCATGTGATGACTCTAAGCCATCCACATCCCGGTCATGGCCACTGGAGTCACCCGCAGTACCCTGTTACCAGCCTCACTTCTCCTGTCTCTGCTGCTGACAAGGAACTGCTTGCCGGTCTCAGGATAACCATGGTGCTCAGGAGACTGGAGCGGGGCCTAGTGTGCCGGTGTCTCCCTCCCCATCATTGGAGAGGCTGGGCTACTACTTTAAATGTGATCCAGTACAAGGAATTGACCTCTCTGAATCCGAGTCTCTACACGTGCGGTCAGAATGGACTCGTGTGTCTGAACACTGGGTCCCCAAATGGTGGTGATGTTTGGGGAAGTTATGGAACCTTTGGGAAGAGAAGCCTCACTGAAGGAAATAGGCTGCTGAGGGCAGGGCCTTGAGGGTTATAGCTCAGCCCCACTTCCTGGTCCATCAAGATGTGAGGAGCCCTGTCACAGGCCCCCCCCCACCCAGGAACTCTGCCATACCTTCCCTGCCCCCATGGACGCCCCCGCTCAGACTGGCCAAACAAAGCCTTTCTCCCTCAAGCTGCTTAGGCCAGGTATTCCGGCAGTGACGGGAACAGTGCCTAGTACAAAAATGTAACAAAACCCAACAAAAAAACACACTCAACTCAAAACAAGAATGACGGGCAGCCAGGCAGAGTCCCAGCACCAAGGACTCCTGCCGGCCACTCAACCAGGGACGAGGTAAGGAAGCCCACCTTGTAGGCCTCTTCGATGTTGGCGTCCACACAATGCTGGATCATCTCCTTCACCAGCAGGGGGTGGGGCTCATCACAGACCTGAGCAAACCAATGACAAGGGTTGTGAGACACCATGGTCTCTGAATCACTCCTTCCTCCTCCCTCATTCGCTCCTTCAACAGGCGTCCATCTATCCCACGCTGGCCTCAAACTTGCTATGACGTCAACGATGACCTCTGCCTCTCCCCCAAGTGCTGGGACTACAGGCGTACAGCACGCCATTTTACTACGCTGGGGTAGAGCCCAGGCTGTGCACGCTAGGCAGGTGCTCTTGAGCTGTGAAACCCAGCCCTCCTGTTTATTGGTTTTTAATTTCTTTTCCCTTTCTGTTTTTGAGATAGGGTCTCGTTCTGTAATCATCGACCTGGAGCTTGTGCTCCTGCAGCCTCAGCCTCCTGAGTGCTGGGGTCACAGGTGGTTCTACCAGCCCGCTCCCAGCTCTGGTACCTTGAACACATTCTCACTGTTGATGAAGCCGAATCCTGAGAAGGTGGACTGTAAGTTGTTCAGGGCCTGGTGAGGGACAGAGACACATCACAGGTAACTTCAACACCTTGTCTTGTCATGCCATTTATCACTGTAGCCCAAGCCGGCCTCGAACTCTTGGCGACATGTCTGCCCTGCTCCTGCATCTCTTCTTGCAGTTCCCAGCACCAGCTGAGCGCTGGGCCCCTAGTCCTCATTAGTGGAGCTTTTGTTCCCTCCCCATAACTTATAAGGCACAAGCTTGAAGGGCAGCAATGGTGACCTGCTGACCTGGCGCATGTCTCCCTGGGCTGTGAAGATGATGGCTTCCAGGCCATCGTCTGTGTATGGAACGTTTTCCTTCTCAATGACGTTCATGAGCCTCGCGAGGACCTGGGCGTCGGTGAGCTTGGTGTAACGGAGCACAGCGCAGCGTGACTGAATGGGTTCTGGACGGAGAGGGTGAGAGTGAAGGCTCCAGGGCAAGGTGGCTGCTGCTCAGGACACAGCTGGCCCACGTTGTCACACTTGGCCAAAAAGCAAGGACCAGGCCTGAGCCAGCAGCACCCAGCACACCCAAGCCAGCCTCTGCTTCCAGAGAAGGAAGCCTTAAGACGGAGACACCTCCAAACACCACGAGTGAGAGCTGGCTGAGGCCCTGCCGGGCAGATCACGGCTCAGCCAGAGTCCCTTCAAAGCTCCACATGAGGGCTTAGTATGGTGGGAATCCCAGCGCTTGGGAGGCTGAGTCAGGAAGACCAGCCTGGGCTACATGAGACCCTGCCTCAAAACAAACAAACAAGCGTAGTAAAATGGCATGGTGGTGTACGCCTGTAGTCCCAGCACTTGAGGCAGAGGTCACTGTTGACTTCATAGTGAGTTTGGAACCAGCGTGGGGATAGATGGCTGAGATGGCTCAGTGGCTAAAGGCGCTTGCTTGTAGAGCCTGACAGTATGGGTTCAATCCCCAGTACTCGCGTAAAGCCAGATGCACAAAGTGGCACATGCTTCATTTAGAGTGGGAAGAGGGCCTCGTGGGCCCATATTCTCACTCATTGCAGATAAGTAAATAACCAAAAATAGTATTTTAAAAATAAGGTACAGAATAACTGAGGAAGACACTCAATGTTGACCTTTGGCCTCATACACACGTGCACACACACCACACAGGACGCAGAGCAGCAAAGCACCCTACCAGGCCAGGAGCCGTGACCTGTGGGGACAATGCAGTGGTGACATGCCTGTGTGCAGAAAGGGGAAGTGGGGCAGATGAGCTGTGGGGACAGCTGGGGATCAGCAAGGCGGAAATGGGGCAGAGACAACCCAGAACTGTGGGGAGCAGTGGGTGGAGAGGACATGAGGTGGGAAGGATGGGGCAGCGGTAGGGAGCTGGCTGTCTTGGGAGGAAGGTGAGCAGTGAGCGAGAGCTGCTGCGGGAGGGAGGGCAAGCGAGGAAGGAGCTGGGTTCAGAGGCCAGGCCACCGCTGGCACTGACAGACTGTGCCAGATGCTGGAGCTGAGGCCAGATCACAAGTTCAAGGCCTGCCGGGACAACTTAGGGAGACCCCATCGCAAAGTAAAAAAGTAAGATGCCTGGGGGACAGCTCTGTGGAAGAGTGTTTGCATAGAATCTCAGTGAGGGCTGGGAGGTAGCTCAGTGGTAAGTGCCCAGACACAAGGACCCGAGTTTGATCCCTAGCACCCCCGCATGATCCCCCGCATGGTGCTGAGCAGGGTGGAGGTAGTGGTGGGGAAGCAAAGGATTGCTGGGACGCAGGTCAGCCAGGTTCAGAGAGAGCCCCTGTCACAAGGACATAAGGAGGAAGGGTGACAGAGGACGCTTGATGTCTCTGGACACGACATACGTGTACACAGGGTGTGTGCATCTGCAGACACACGTGCATATGAAACCCTCATACACACCAGAAACAATTTAAATGAACAGGACGAGGGTGCAGCATCTGCCCAACATGCCTGGGCCCTATGCTCCACCCCAGCACCGCACATACAAAGTGGGTCCTGCTTGGATATGGCACCCCGGGGTGCACACTCACCTATGATTTTGTCTGAGGCATTACAAGCCAGAGCAAAGCGGGTGGTTTTGGAGTAGATTTCCATGGTTCTCCTCAAGGCCTGCTGGGCGCCGTCTGTCATGCTGAGAACAAACACAAGGGGCAGTTTTACTGTCTCGGAAATCACTTCTAAGTTAGTAAAGCAAAGGTTTAAGGCAAAAACTCCCATTAACTTTTTGTTTTGTTTTTTGAGGTAGGGTCTCACTCTAGCCCAGGCTGACCTCCAACTCACTGTGATCCTCCTACCTTCCCAGTGCTGGGATGAAAGGCGGATGCCACAATGCCCAGCTCGGGCTTTTTGTGATTGCTTGTTCTGTTTTCCAAGGTAGGGTCTCCCTCTAGCTAGAACTCACAGCGATCCTCCTGCCTCTCATTAAACTCTTGTGAAGAGACAAATAGAGGCCAGAGAGGTCGCTCAGTAGGTGCGATGCAAGCGTGAGGACTGAATTTGATCCCCAGCGCCATATAAAATGCCAGGTGTGGTGGCGCAGTGCTGAGGAGGTGGAGACAAGAGGCTCTCTGGCTAGCTGGTCTAGCCCAATGGGTGAGCTTCCGTCTGAAAGGAGGAGACATGTGAAAAATGACCCCTGAGGCTGCCCTCTGGGTGCCTGCATGCATGTACACACATGTACTCACAAACACACTTTTAAAATAAATATTTAGGTGAGCTGGGCATCTTGGCACACACCTTTAATCTCAGCACTCAGGAGCCTGAGGTAGGAGGATCACCTTGAGTTTCAGGCCAGCCTAGAGCTAAAAAATGAGTTCCAGGGGCTGGAGAGATGGCTCAGAGGTTAAGGCACTTGCTTCCAGTGCCTAAGGCCCCAGGTTCAATTCCCCAGGACCCACATATGCCAGCCCCACAAGGTGGTGGCCCTGGAGCTCTCTCTCTCTCTCTCTATCTCTGTATTTCTCTGCTTGAAAATGAATAAATAAAATATTTTAAAAAAAATGAGTTCCAGGTCAGACTGACCATGCCTCAGAAGAAAAACCAAATAAATAAATGTATATACACATGCATGCATATATATATATACACATACACACACATATATAAGTGAGTCCACCACAACAGCATTTTCTCCTCATTTAGTAAGGACCCGCAGGAGCCAGGGTTCAAAGTCAGGAATGTCTGGCTGCTGTCACGAACCTGTCTGCTTCATCCAGGATGATGATTTTGTGTCGGCCTTTGGGAAGGGTCACTTTCTGTTGGGCAAACATTTTGATTTTATTCCTCACAACGTCGATGCCCCTGAAAGCAGGCAAGAATTTTACTGTAACACTCTGAGGAAATTATTCTTTCTTTTTCTTCTTTTTGTTTTTTAATATTTATTATCCATAATGAGTTACATTATTTAGTGGGCAAACCATGCATTGTTATCCAGAATTCCCCACTTCCCCCCCTCCCCATCCCTGATCAGTTGTATATCCTCCTTCGTGGGCTGTCTGTATTAGTCCTTGTGGCAAGGGATCCTGTATATCTTAGTACTCATCTCGGTCTTCCTTACCCAAGTGAGTTGTTACTGATGGGTGCTATG